>CABFOW010003401.1:0-11855 GCA_902141385.1 Timema californicum
TAGAGTCAATATCAGAAATCGCGTGTAGACCTACAAGTGAAGAAAAGAATCATTTTATTGATTCCCTGTTTCAAGCAATTCCATTATTTAATGTGCTTCAAACAATGCTGATACTGTAATTTCCCTTCAAACATTGAATTAAACATTAAAAGATAAACACGGTACAGGAAAACACGCTCAAACGTTAACATTATCTGATTTATTTCACTGCGTCTTACTACCCGTATTGATTATTCTTATTTAACTACACTAATGCGGTAGGAATGAAAAAAGTTATAGTTTTAAAGGAAACGTGTCACCACCTGCATGAAGGGAGAATGAAAAACTATTTAGTAAAAGATAACCCCAGCCCACCAGTCCAAGATATGAACTACAATCATTCTCCCCTTTACCAGCAAACCAAACTCGACCAACTTAGCGCTTAGTCCTAGTGCCTACCAATGTGTGTTTCTCCATTTTATTTCAACATCAAATATATATAATATATAATATAATTTAGTAAAGTGTGCCAAATACTTTATATAAATAATATTTTCTCAACAAGAACGAATTTTTATTTTTTGTTGTTTAAATATTTTTATGGGGCACACTGTATAGGTATAGCGAAAATCAAATAATCAAAGTTTTAAAAATATTTTGTTAAATACGCAATGGGCCCTTCTTTATCTTATCAATCTAAGTTTTAAAATGTTGAATCAAAATAAAATATTCATTTTATGGATTCAATTAATTAAGTTCTAATCAAGGATTTAGTTAAATCGTTGTTACGCACAAAGTGATTTTTTTTTTCTAAATGTTTAAATTGTGCAAGGAGTGCAAGGAGAAAAATGAACAATTTTAACACCAATATCAGCTTCGATGGTGACACTGTTTAAGGCAGGGGTCGGAAACATTTCTTATATCGTAGCACGTATGGGTTTAAAAAATAATCTGATGGCCCAGGATGGAAAAAGTATCGAGCAAAAAAGTTCAGCTTTATATTGATCATATAGTAATTAGTTATCACTATATTTTTATGGAAACAATTGTTTGTTTTTTAGATCTTTATGGTGCCAGGTAGTATCAGTCGGGGGGGAGGGGGGGTTCCAACCGCTGGTCTAAGGCAGCCCTCTCACTATACCACCGATAACGGGGAGATCGAAGTTCTAATCCCAGCTGGGTTTACAGAGGGTGTTTATTCGTAGACAGTTTCCCACTATCCCTCCATGAAAATGCGGATACATGTCCTCAAAATTTTACTTTCCTCGTTCTTAATATAATAGGTATGCGGGTAGCCCAAACGGGTGGTAAGTAATACGCGGTACACCAGCCAAAATATAACAAGAACACTTAAAAAGATGGTTAAAAATGTGTTCGTTTTTTCTCGAATTTAATCCTCCGAATGCGCATCGTAAATCACACTATCCTCATTAGTGATTGTGGATATTACTAAAATGTGTGTTAGTTGAAGATATCTCGTAACGTTATTTGTAAACCCAGCAATGCTTATCTGTAAGGTGCGTGAGTCTACGCCTGTGAGAACAACTGGTGTACTATCCGACATGTCTTCACGCATGGCATGTTGCTCGTCACGGTTTGTAAGGCGCTACCACGAGAGAAGCTTACCAGCTCCGGGAGAGAAAACAAGGGTTTGAATTAGGCGACGGCAACAGAATATATCTTAAATCTGGGTCAGCACATGACTAGGATATTAAGAAAACATTAACCACCTTACATGTTATGAGAATAGAGCTTTAACCTTTGGGAGCTGTACAAATTTGTAAAAACAAAATGTAGACTAAGGAAGGAAATACTCGTAGATTTGATATGTTCGACACAGAACAATATCAATAATTGAGAATCAAGCAAGCCACACTTCTGTAAATTACCGATAGCATTTTGTTTCCCTAAAGCCTCGTTTACTATGTAACAAGCTATATCCAACATTAGTGAACAAACAAATGTGGAAAAGTAAGCCGTGTTTATTATTCTAACTTGTTGGGCCACTTAAAGGAAGAGCCACGATTAAGGTGGTATGGTTGGGTTCGCGAGTTAAGGCCAGATTTTTGCCGTTCTTATAGCAAAAATATTTTTCGGCAAAAAAAACTAACCATTGATTTTTCCAATACACACATAAGAGTTTAATTTCCTTTACATAGTAATTTCACTAGTTTTTAAATTCCTGTCAAGGGTGTCCTTGAATTGAATGACACATTTTTTTTAAATAGAGACAAAAGGTTATCATAAATGCTAATATGCTCGACATGACAGATATTCAAGAATTGTTGAAATTACCATGTGTAGAAAATTAAAAAAATGTTTCTGATATGGCTAAATTTGATTTATTTTGCCTAAAAAAAATTTGATATGAAAACTTCAAAAACACTTCCCTTAGCCCGCGTTAACTTACACCTCGCCTTAAGGTCCAGTTGAAAATATAAGTTATCAAAAAATAAGCTACGGATAATAAAAACACATATGCATATGTAAATAGTCACTAAATACATTTCGTGTACACATCGTTTTATTAAAGAATCTGGTGTATTATAAACGTTTTCATTGTATCTACTATGTTTATAGTTATACCTTGTTGCGAACGTACATTATGAGTGTATCAAGCAGTCAAAAAGAGACGCGGCCTAGCTCTACTTGTTTAAAAACTGAACCTTACCTTATCACCAGATCACTTCACAACTTACCCGCATCTGTATCAACAGCGGTATGTTGTAATTCTTACCTAGAACAAAAGAAATAAACGCTTTAGCTACAAGTGTATTTTTTTTTCAAAATTATGTTATTATTCATTTAAAATCAAAGACCTGACAAATCAAGTGCATTATATTTACCCTGAAAGGTCTTTCTTGACTGATTACACTAAGGTATGAGCTAAATGAATAGGAAGAAGTCAGATAAATAAAATTTAATTAAAATTAAAGACCTGACAAATCAAGTGCATTATATTTACCCTGAAAGGTCTTTCTTGACTGATTACACTGAGGTATGAGCTAAATGAATAGGAAGAAGTCAGTTAAATCAAAAAAACTTTTTTTTTTATCAAACTAGAAACTACCGTACACCAAAAGGTCGAATAAATAAACAAGGAGAAGTGAATTAAATTAATTTTAACAGAAAGAAGAAAACAAACACCTTCACCAAAGAAGATAAAATTGGTGTTACCTTACAGGGTAAAAGGAGTGTACATAGTCAAACCTCAATTATAAAATAGGCATTGCTTTGATACATGTGAAAGATATATCGTAGGAAAGCAAGACAAAGGCAACCTCAGCTCATTTCTGATTACCGTGTATGAAGTACAATTGATGGGAATCATCATTGAAGTGGATGAGAGCCGTCCACAAGGCTACATTTAAAATATATGATATATGGTTGGAAAAACGACGTCTGGACAGGAGAATCGTACGAGAGTCCCGGGTATGAACCCCGTGTCGAGGTGTCATTTTTAAACCATGTTTAATATTGTATGAAACAGAATATGTACCCTGTTTCAAATAACGCCAACTACCAAGAGGCTGTAGATCAAACGATTGATTAGCCAGCAGATATAAAATCATGACTCATGAGATATGAAGATGTCGATTTTGATTGCTAGTATCAATATTCAGCAAATCCTAAGTTGGCGCTATGGATACAACGGGCCAAGAGGGCTGAGCTTGTAGGAGTTACGTAGGGAAAACAAATTATGCTTTTGAGAAACCCGAAAAAGGGCATTAATGCCTATATGTTCAAGGGTAAAGTTTCCAAGAAATATTACTATTAAAAACCAAATTAGCATCAAAATAAAGTCTGCGTGAGAAGAAGGGAAAGTTTGGAGGCCTAAAAGTTGTCGAATTCTGTCATAGTCATAATAAACCCCGTTAAGAAAGAATTGTATCATAACATTAATAAATTTACCTTGAATGTTTTTCAATCTAACACTAATAATACAGTACAGTGTTATCTTTGATGACAGGAAAAAAATGCCTTTTATAAAATACCCCTATTACCAGAGTGTTACAATAGTCGCAAGGAGGACAGAAACCAGCTTCAAGACATTCCCAAACCTTTAGTTTATTTGTAATTTCATTAGAGTTCCAATGGCTGTGTATTAGCGATTCATCCTTGTTGGTTGGCCATAGCAAGGGACTTTTAGAAAGTATAACAATTAATATACTGACGCTATCAATGACAAAAGGTTACTTAATCTTAAATCTGTAAAAAGGAACAGCTGCAAAATAATTAATTAGTCTGTGGAAAAATGAGGGTTTATATAGTGACGTTTCGAGATCTCAAAAAAGGTTCTTCCATTGGCGCTTCACCTATAATTAATTATATGACAAATACAATAACCAAACTAAACGATAAGAAGCAAATAAACCCAAGTTTTATCTAAGAGGTAGTTTCTAGTTCCAACATTGACTCTTTAGTTACCGAAACAATATTATTGTAGGGGAAACGGATGAGGGTGGAAAAGACTGTAAACATCTCAGCTGGTCCTAAGTAGGGGGCAGTCCCCCTATAGACCTACAGCCCTGGCAACTTGTCTCAGTTATCCACGACAGCTATATCGCTATTATTCGCCCCCAGGCGCACATTAAGGCAGAGTGATAGCGTACCATGGCCCAGTATCTCGGTGACGTCACGCACAAGCAGCCCAAGGACAATCAGATGAGCTTGACCGGAGTCACCAAGTTCCCAAGATCAGAGGCACTGACAGGTGCTTTTAAAAGAGTTAAGATGCCACTACTGAATAGATTAATTTGGGTGTAGTGCGTGATTAGTTACTAGGACTCCGAAACGTGGGAACAGGGCCAGCAGTGTGGGCAACGTTGCAAGAGTTATCTTTCAGGGGGGAAACTTAATAGTGGTGGATGCATGTACAGGCGGTTGGTTACTCGGTCCACAGTATAGTCAGATTTTTAAGAACCTTATCCGAGAGATAGAAAAGTTACTATATCTACTTTCACGTATTCATACGTCAAGTAATGTGATCTGCAGCTGTTACTTGGGTGCTATATATTTTGATGAAGACTATTCAATTCAGTTTTGAAGTAAGGTAAATCACCAAAATAACAAAGTGTTATAATAATTTCAAATCATACTTATTCCCTTCAGGTGGTTTATAGATTAATTATTCGAGATCCCAGCACTATAGAAATCAAAATATTGCCTATGTGAACATTCAAAGCTGAATGAATTATCATTACTTTAACATTTACATTGAGCCTAGTTAATATCGATGGTCGCATGGTGTTGAGTTACTGGTCGGCGATGGGCGCTGATTGAAGTTATACCGTTTAATCAGTTGATAATTGCCCCGTGATCGATTAAAGCAGTACGGTATTTTGATGATATAATTGGAATTTATAGCCCCGTGATCGAGCGCCAATTATATAGATACGGGATTGTTTGTGATATTTTAACTGAATAAATAAGACCTTTAATGTTGCACACGATTTATTAAAGATCTTCGGCATTGAAGATATAAGTTTATATGATACAGCTTAGTTGAACTATAGATTTCAATTAGTGGCACTGTGAACTACTGCTACTGCTATATTTATGCCACCGGCACTTGAGATATAATTTGTTAGATTTATGCGACCTGCACTGTGTATAATTTGTACTGGCACTCTCTTTTATCACAATATTCTGGAGATTTATGTCACCGGCACTGTGTGTATTCATCGCAGAAGCAGCTTATAGATGACCTTCCCCTTAGATCGCTCGTGACCAGTGTCAGAACCAACAAAAGGAAAGAGTCCTGCCGACAGGTGTTACGGAGGCTAGCTTCCTATTAGGTAAAGGGAGCTAACGTTACTTGCTTTTTTGGTAAATACTGCGGAGTTGACTATTGAAAGAAGATAGAAGTTTTAATTGTGCAATCCTTTGTCGTTATTTCTGAAAAGCAGGTGATTTTCCATGGATGAAGTATTGATAGAATATTTTACATACAATACTTAAAAGAAAAATTCACTTCATCCATGAATTTCTTTAATATATGAGAGGGATCCAAATCAGTATCGTTACATTGGTCTAAGGGAGTTATGTCAAACTCATAGCTCTATCCAAGATATGTACAGCCCATGAACCTTATGATGGGCCATCATGCAATGTGACCTAATTCTTCTTTTTAGAGACTTATTTAGGTATTTGGAATAGCTTGTAGAGTTCTGGAATGTTAGGTTGGTTAATCAAGTCCATACTCTTTCTGTGACATGAATTAGTTCCCAAAAATTGAAGCATTTTCGCACAAAATATGTGCAATTATTGGCAGTAGGTTAAGATCTATTTTCTCACTCGAAATGAAACAAAACACCCGAGAGATCTTGGCTTGCGGACAAACACATTTCAACTAAAAATTATGAAAATGACTTTGGCGTAAGATTTAACGCCATTGATGCCAATAAAAGGTTTCAAATATTTGGTAAAATATATAAAATTATTCTTATTGTTTTATATAAAAGGCCTACTCATTTCTCTTCCTTTAAAGTAATATACTCGTTTAGAATTACTTTTACCTAAGATAATGACAATATAGATTTTTTTATGCATACCCCTCAGAATTTTTTATGTTTAATGTGGCCCTTAATATCAAACTCGTTTGGCACATTTGGTCTAAGGCATCAGTCTCGCAATATAAACTAGGATTGCTGACAACGGATAAAAGCTGGTACGAATACCGGTCAAGTGTACTGAAGGTATTTTTTTCTAAGTGGTTTCCCAATCTCTCTAAAAAAACGTGGTTAAATCTACCCTAAATTCTAACTTCCTCACCCATACCCTATTAATGTAATGTAATGCGTATACAGTAATACTAAATGGTAATAAGACGCGGAGCAAAACATAAAAACACGTGGCCAACACCTGGTTATTTTCAAGAAACTTTTTCAGTGTCTACATGTTCTAGGGCGTCACTCTCGTGTTAGAGAGTGGGGTTCAAATCTAAGTCGGGTGTACCGAGGTTTTTTCCACCAAAATAGTTTTCCTCTCTCCCTCCACACAAATGAAGATCCACTTCCTCTAAATTCAATCTTCCTTATCCCTAACACCCTAGCATAACTAGTACATATACGTATAGCCTGAACAGGTAGTAAGACGCGGTACCAAAAAGAACATCCAAGAATATAATAGGTAGAACCATTTAATAATATAATTGAGTATCTTGATAGGCATACGATCAGGAGTGATACATTTTAGAATTATTGATAAGTGATAAGGTATAAGGCATTAGAATGCACTTGAGACTAGTGACAGGTGAATCGAAGTTCGAATACCAGACAGTGGTTTACCCATTTCTTCGCGCAAATGCGGGTGAATCTACCCTTTCGTTTAAAATTTAATAGCCCATGTGTTGAACGTAAGTTAATAGTTTTTTGTAAAAATAAAATGATCTGCATCAGTATTCGCCAGGAGAGAGGATGGTAAACTGCCATACAATGCCAATGACGAGAATTCGAACTCTGATGCAAACATTCAAAAAGCAAGCAAGCCATGCGAGAACCAAAACCTCTCACTTTCGGTCAAGTGTGTGTGTGTGTGTGTGTTTGAAAGACCGTCACGACCCCAGAGTTTTTGTCCGCGACTGTCCCTAGTGTCGTCACGGAGCAACAAGCTGACATTTCTCCATAACGTCGCTCCTGTCACCGTGACAAATGTCACGAGCAAACGCGATCAATACCTGGCAGCATTTCCCCCTTCAGGACAAATGGTGCGAAACACGAGACTATGAATAACGACACCCACAAAGGTAGGTCCACCCGTCATCACAATATGAGACAAAATCACGCCAGTGTGACGTCACGTGGCCTTGGATCACCCGTCTAGGCTGTCCCCGACTTACACCAGCTATTGATGATTGGTGGTGGGGGGAAGAGGGGAGGGTACGAGAGATTTCAAGAAAATACTTCCGCATTCACCTGAAAAATTGAAAAACAATGTACCTGAGTGAGATTTTTATGCCGGGGGAGATAAAATAATCTTTTGCTCTGAATAATGGCAAAAGATAATGCTTATGGAGGAGTTTAGGGGTGGAATGTGTGAAGGGGGGAGGCAGGGTAGGATACGTTTATTAATTATTCAATAACTCGACACGAGTTAGGTTGATCCGACTAAGACGCATCAAAATCGGTTTTCATATGATTAGAATTAGCTATTGATAAGCATTTTTAGCACGTTTTATCAATGGTACTTTATATGAATGTTATCTTCTGTGGGGGTGAGGGAGAGACACCACAGTGAATCATACGGGGTGAATCCCCCTTCCAACTTCATAGCTCTACCTTTGCTTTGAGGTGGGTAGGAGGAAGGCGGCAGGCTTTATAACGTATTGGCGAGTCGGATGTATACGAAGATACTTTTAAATAGTTTTTAAGCTGGTAGAATTAATTTAACGTGAAAATATTACATCAAAGATGTTGTACCTTCTCCTCCAAAAGATTTGACTTATGGCTCTTAGATTGAAAATTTAATTATTTACTCACACAAATTAACTAAATTATGTGGAAATATTTCAAACACTTTTTACCTATCAGGGTTTTTTAAATTTTGATAGTCTTTGTTTATTACAAATTTTCCATATGAAGAAAATAATACTTTTTTACAGTATATTATTTGTAGTTTTACAAAATGAATTGATACAAATGACCCCTAAAAACGCTGGTTGTAAAATGGTTCTTAATAGAGAAATGCTTTAGTACAGTCCACTTGGAGACATGTTTTCACCCCTTCCTCCGTTTCATTAAATTACTATCCATTGTTAATGCAAGGATCTTAAAATGAAAGAATCTTACAAAAGTGATAAGCCACTTCACTTTATGGTGGCGGGATTTGCATAGCGTTTCCACTCTAGAAAAGGAGCAAGAATGGGGATAAAACTATTGGCTAACACTTTACTTACTCACTCTATGGCACCAGCGGCTTCAAAGTTCGTTGCCGCACATAACCACCTTATCTTGAGATAGTTCTCTCCAGTCCACCTCATTACACCTTATCCCTATCTTGAGATAGTTCTAATTCATTCCACCTCATTACACCTTATCCCTATCTTGAGATAGTTCTCTCCAGTCCACCTCATTACACCTTATCCCCATCTTGAGATAGTTCTATTCACTCCACCTCATTACACCTTATCCCTATCTTGAGATAGTTCTATTCATTCCACCTCATTACACCTTATTCCTATCTTGAGATAGTTCTCTCCAGTCCACCTCATTACACCTTATCCCTATCTTGAGACAGTTCTCTCCAGTCCACCTCATTACACCCTATACCCTATCTTGAGATAGTTCTCTCCAGTCCACCTCATTACACCTTATCCCTATCTTGAGCAAGTTATATGCCAGTCCAACATTTTATTATTTTATTAGTGTTGTTTTATATATATTGATAATATCCATCGAAAGTGACAGCGGGAGATCACGTTACTTGACGTATGAATATGCGAAAGTATAAAAGTATATATATAGTAACTTTTCTACCCTACAGATATCTCAGAGTATTCAGAGACATTTAAACCAACCCGCACCAGCATTTACAAGATTAATAATTGAAGTAGGGGGTGAAATAGCTCCCATTAGTTTTTTCAAAACATGTTTCTGTTTTTATCTCTCTCATTCGAAACGAGTGTAGCGAGTCTTGGAGCACGTGAAAAGGCGAGTGGTCGGTACAAGATTCAGGCGCAGGCTTCAACAAGACCCAAAATAGAGTAAAACTGACGCGACCACTTACGCAGACAGAATTGAGGAACGTGAGGGGAATGATCACCAATGATCGTTCAACACCCCCTACCCCCTCCAACCCTCAACCCTGTATTTACACGCCGCCCATTTTAAACATGGCTACTTACAAAACGAACCAAGTAGGTCAAAGAAATATAAACCAACAGCAGAGCCAAATTTAGTCATTGCTTGACGTACAGCAGAAACAAACAAGAAAACTAAAAATTATGAAACGTAGTTTTGATTCAAACTTGTTCGTTAGAACAAAACGTATATTTATCGACACCAATTATGACCATAACAATAAAGAGCTTGCACAGCTTATTTATGAGATTATTTTTAAAATTAAGACGAAGATACTAACGTAGCTTTCACTACCGTAGGACATATGCCGTACACACTTAGTGTACTTTGAGTCATCCGTAGCCCACTTGTTTTTTCGATATCTGAGGACAAAGACAGCTTAACCCTGCTGGGACTCGAGCTAATATACTCTGCAGAAGTGGTTGGACTTACGTCTTAACGATCGTGCCCAACAACCGAGGCTTGTCAGCCTAGACAATAAGCTTTAAAATAAGATGTTTTCTCTATAATAATAATAATAATAATAATAATAATAAATAATAATAATAATAACAACAATAATAATATGGGGAGTTTGCGTACGTTCGTATGTTAAACAGTGAATTTATTTTAATATGGAATTGTTTTACTTTCACGCTATCTTACATTTAGAGAAAGTATTGTGATCGTCAAAAAAATCGAACTCGTGATTTTGATGAATCTCGACGTTTCATGGCCCCCCTGATCCGAAAAAGTGTTTTTTTAATTTCTGTATGTCTGTCTGTCTGTCTGTCTGTCTGTCCGTCTGTACCTCCAACTAGAGACTAAACTATTTTACCGATCGGGCTAAAACTTGGTATCTAAGGTGTTCATAGGATTGCCCCAAGGTTTTTTTTAAATTGGATATACAACCATAAAATTAAGGGTAGTTTACTGAAGGGCAAAAAGAGAAAAAATCGATTTTCTCAAAATCGGCACTATTTTGATAAAATTTAATTTCTAAACATTTATAAGTATTCCAAACAAAATGACTACTCTCAATATTTTAGCTAAATGACTTATCGTTACAAATATGTAGGTCTCTTTATAATACAAATATTTTATAAGAAACGTATTTTTATAAAACCAATAAGTCTCAAGCTATACGTATATATATATATATATATTTAACGTTTCGAACACAAAAGGTAAAAGTATTGCGACCGCAAAAGAAAATCTAACCTGAAATGTTGATGGAAGTCGACGTCTCAAGACCTGCCTAAACCCTAAACAGTGGTCTTTGCAATGACGTCAGTCTGTGTGTCCGTTTAAACTTAAAATTAAGTTTAGTTTAAGAAAGGGCGAAAAGAGAAAAAATAGATTTTCTCAAAATTAGCTCTAACTATTTTGATTAGAATTCGTATCTAGGAGTTGATTAAGATTACAAATAAATTGACTATTTTCATTTTCCAGTAAAAATGACTTTTAGGGTACTTTACAGAAGAAGAAATTTACGTATCTCCGCAACTATTTGAGATACTAAATAACTTTTCATTGCAAAATTGGAGAACTATTAAAAATATAAAAACTTGTATAGGGAATATATTTTTATAAAACTTTTGGATTTAATGATAATCCTGTAAATAATGGTTATCATTGGATGAATCCTCCAATAATTGCAAAAACAGCCCCTATGGATAGTAAATAATTAAAAACAGTTTCTTAGATATTGGCAAATATATTAATACAATCAATCTTGTGAACTTTAGTTGTAGAGATATACTACTACTTGAGGTTTAACGCAATAATTCTCCAATGCCATATAGTAATTAAATATAAGTCTCTCAAAAAGTGTATGTTATTTTTCCTTAAGCCTCTTAGGAAAATTGTAGGTGACCTGGTGGGCTAGGTGTAAGGTGTCAGACTTCTGTGCTGGGGTCCGGGGTTCAATCCTCTGTCCCGACACAAATTTATCTGACCACAAAACCCTTCCTCCACCTCTGACAAGACGTGTATTACTCACAACTTGTGAATGTGGGGAATGCCAGGCCTCCACCGTGGTTCGGATTCAACGTTAAACTGTAGGTCCTCCATTTCATCTCACAATCACCCTACCAT
>CABFOW010003401.1:31140-43574 GCA_902141385.1 Timema californicum
GAGAGGGGAGGTAGGGGGAGTAACGGTCATAAATCACTGCGGAGCAAGCGAGGCGACGTTATGAGAGTTTTGCCGGAGCCTGGCTGAAAATCCACACCATTTGTAACCTCATTATACATCGGCCCACCCCTACCCCTTCACAAACAATTACCCATTTTACATTTATTTACCCATCAGAACGAACCCGAGCATCTTTCAAACTTGGCATTCTGAATCCAATTTAGTTTAGAATACTACTTGGCATCCGTTTTGATGATAGAACTGAATCTTCAAGTTGATTATTAATCTCTTTTAAAAAAAATATTTAATCTTTAGATAATATAGTGTGTGTAACTAAACATGGCAGCCCTACAATATTATATAGAATAGAATATTTGTTTTTGTTCCAGTTTCCTCCAGCTAATAAATTTTATCAGACAACCTTTGAAAATTATCCACTGCTCAAAAGCTTAGCCAAGGTTACAAATGGTTTCCATTCAATGAGCTTACACACAATAGTTAACCTGCAATGGCGTACAAATGGTCAGTATCGTCTCATTTATTTTGGCAGGCCGGGTTTCAAATATCGGCTGGATGTAACAAGGTGGTTTCCCAATCTCCATTCATGCATATGAAGGTGCATCTCCTCTAAATGTAACCTTATCTATACCTACCTCTTTTTGTAAATTTACGGATAGTCCTGACTAGCAAGACGACGCGATGCCCTCACTCCGTGAAATGAAGTGTTCCCCCACCCTATGCATGTGGATCCACCAGCTGGCAGGCCAAGAAGGGGAGGGTGTGGTTGAGACACTTCATAAGAGGTATCGACTGGTATCCGTTACACGCTGCCAATGTCACCACGATGCAAGTCCACACTCTTCTCAACTTAACATTCCATATAAAGGAAAAATGCGATTGTAAATCCAAAATATCTGTGAGTGTGTTACCACCCCCTATTTCGAGGACCATAAAACATAGGATATCTTTAACTGTACAGGAGATTACAAGTTGGATTAAATACCGCTGGTACAATGCATCTCAAGTATCGCCATTTTGTAACGTTGTCAAACTGAGCATTTTTCTATACTTTGGAAAATTCATTTTTTAAAGGAGTTCAATCATAATTTAAGATATACAGCTGACAAGACATCTTGTGAATGTGAGGAATGCCAGGCCTCCACCGTGGTTCGGATTCCACGTTAAACAGTAGGTCCTTCATTTCATCTCACAATCACGCTATCATTACACATTAACGTAAGTGCGTATAACCCGAACGGGTAGTAAGACGCGGTGCTAATAATAATAATAATAATAATAATAATAATAATAAAATATACAGGTAAATAAACATTGTTGAATTGAAAAAAAGATAATATTTGTACAGCGCATATTGGTGAACACGGGGATTAAATATTAGGCTCGTCTAATCTTGTTATCCGACGACGGAGAGGTCGGGGTTCAAAATCATCCATATTCCCAGGAGACAATGTTACTCTAAATTGTTTACCAACATCCATCCATGTAAATGCGGATAAAATTAATCTATATTCTACATTTTTTATTCTTACCCTATTAGCGTGAATAAGATACGTATAGTTTGGACGGGTAGTAGGACCCTAGATAAACAATATTTGTACAAAGGTTTGTTGGGGATGGGATGGAGGCAAACGCGTGTTAAAAGTCGGTACTTTTATTGCAAAAAAACAGTTTTGGCCAATGTAAATACATTTAGTTTGTTTAAATTAATAATAGGTTATTTTAAATTACTTTGTCATGGGCATCAGGGATTCTGAGAATAACATTTTACCTTGATTTAAATATGTTATGTTCAATTGCCACCATAGCCATGGTAAATATAATAATAATAATATTTAGCACCGAGTCTTACTACCCGTTCGGGCTATACGCTTAAAGTACTAATTACTCTAATGGATTAGGAATTGGGAAGGTTGAATTAGAGGAAGTGAACCCGCATTTGCGTGGAGGGAGAGTGGAAAACAATTTAGGAAAAACCACCCCCAGGTCACCCGACCGAGATTCAAACCTCGATCTCCCCGTCCTCAGCAGTCGAGCTCAACACGACAAGCGCGTTAGCCAACTACGCCACCGAGACGGGTTGGTAAATATAAAATATCTACTATACGCAGAAAATTAAACTTTAACATATCTTCTGGTAATGGTTTATTGTGAGTAGAAATGTTTTTTGTATAAAAACTAAATTCTATATTGACAAACCTTTCCTTCACCTCTAACAAGACGTGTATTAATCACAACTTGTGAATGTGGGGCATGCCGGCCTCCACCGTGGTTCGGATTCCACGTTAAACTGTAGGTCCTCCATTTCATCTCACAATCACCCTACCATTATACATTAGCGTAAGTGTGTATAACCCGAACGGGTAGTAAGACGCGGTGCTAATAATAATAAATTTTATAATTGGTGTTCTATTTCATCAAACCTTAATCCTTAAAATAATTGTTTACACGACTATTCGAATCTAAGAAGACTATCATCAGCTGTATTGTGCAGTTTGTGAAAGGACAGCCAAAGTAAAATAAACAAGAACACACCGAGCTCACGGGGAAGTTTCACTGAGAATAGGAAAGCATTACACTTGCGGCCTTGTCGTTTTCCCACACTAACAACAATCCAATCACAAGGGCACAAAGGACCTTTTGTTTTCGCCAAGTCCGCCCAAGTGGAAGGTATATAATCCCTTCCCCCTTCTTACACTAAAAAACCTCCGCCTCATCTCTTTCCCGACTTACAAACACGCAGAGACACTTTGAAACTTGAGTGGCGATCTGCCAATCTGCCAGACTTCCTCTACTTCCTTCTAGAGCCCCACGGCAGGCTTTAGACGAGCCATGGGACGCCGGTCCAATCACTTTCCTTGACAGATAAAGAGCAGAGGGGGAAGCTGTTTTCCCTCAAAACACAAGAGGATAATCCCCAAAGTCACTTTCATGTTTTCCAAAAGATAAACACTTCTGAAGAATAAGAATTTCCAGGGCGGTAGCAGCTTACAGTTTGCTAGTTGAACAAAAGACGTATACTTTTTTTTTATCGAGGGAATTTACGAACGCTTCATAAATATTTAAAGTGTTCGTTTATACATGTAAAAAATTTGATCGAGAAAAAACTTAGCTCAGATATTTTATTTTAAAATTATTTGTTTTACTACTAACCCCCCTTCCCCCACTGAATCTATCTGCTCACTTAGGCTATCCGCAATTAATTGCGTTAATAAAGTAACGATGAGGAAGGTATAGCTTAGAGAAAATGATCTAGTATTTGTGTGAAGTACCACATCTAGGAAAAACTACTCTCAGTACACCCAGCTGTGATCAAAGCACTGTCCTCTATAATTGGTAAATTAGTCTAGATGAGCTGTCATTTAGTCCACGTGGCCATCGATGCGAGTGTGAAGTTAAAAGAAAGCTTGTAAGCCCTCGATGAGCATTGTGACGACCATTTTTTAAGGTCGAAGTGTAGGGGCGGCAAGCTTATGATAGTGTTTTTGCAGGTTTTATAACAAAAAATGTTTTTAGTCAAAATTTAAAAAAATATTACTCCATTAGAAATTTTAGAGATTTAATTTCTTCACATGATGATATCAACAATTGTAGAATATCTGTCAAGGGTGTCCTGGAATATAATGACAACTTTTATCTTCATTATAAAGTTTTACTTTCTCGCTATCTTACAGGTGGAGAAAGTATTAAGATCGTCAAAAAAAATTGAGTTCGAGATTTTGATGAATGTCGACGTTTCATGACCCCCCGAATCTGAAAAAGAGGTTTTTGAATTTCCGTTTGTCTGTACTTCAAACTAGAGCCCAAACTATTTTACCGATCTGGCTAAGACTTGGTATCTAGGGTTTTCATAGGGCTGCCCCATGGGGTTTATGGTATTGGATATCTAACCCTAAAATTAAGGGTAGTTTACTGAAAGGCAGAAAGAAAGAAAGCCGATTTCCTCAAAATCGGCTCTAACAATTTTGATAAAATTTAATTTTTAATCATTTATACATATTCTAAACAAAATGGATACTCTCAATATTTCGACAAAATTACTTTAAGGGGTCCGGTCTGATGGATAAATTATCTTTTTTTATCATATCTTCGAAACTATTTGAGGTATGAAATTACTTATCATTACAAATATGTAGGTCTATTTATAATACAAATATTTTATCTGAAGCATATTTTTATAAAACCAATAACCGTCAAGCTATATTCAAATAAATATATATATATATATATATATATATATATTAACTTTTCGAACACAAAATGTAACGTAGGATTATTGCAACCGTAAAAAAATCTAACCTGAAATTTTGATGAATGTCAACGTCTCATGACCCCCCGAACACGAAAAACTGGTCTTTGCAATGCCGTCTCTGTGTGTGTGTTTAGACTTCAAATTAAGAGTAGTTGAAGGGCGAAAAGAGAAAAAATAGATTTTTCAAAATCAACTCTAACGATTTTGATTAAAATCTATATCTAGTCGTTGATTAAGATTATAAATAAACTGGCTAATTTCATTTTACCATGAAAATTACTTTTAGGATACTTTATAGAAGCAGAAACTTCCGTATCTGCGCATTTATTTGAGACACTAAATAACTTGTAATTGCAAAATTGTAGTACTATTAAAAATAAAAAAAACTTTTTTAGGTAAATATATTTGATAAAACCAACTGTTTCAGAAATATCGGCAAATATATTAATACAATTTCGTGAGTTTTAGTTGTAGAGAGATAATAAAGTTTTAACGCAATAAATCTCCAATGCCATAGAGTAATTAAATATAAGTAAGTCTCTCAAAAAGTTTATGTTGTTTTTCCTCAAACCCCTTAGGAGAAATGTTTGTACAATGATCTATATACATTTTAGACTCAATAGTCAAAATTTACATCTTTTGTTGGTCAAAATTTATAAATGAGGAATTTTATAGTAATGCGATAGCATGAAGATTTGCAACACCTAATAAAATGTCAAAATTTTTAACCATAAGTTTAAATTTTAATGCTAAGTGTTGACCCCTGTGGACCCAACATTGATATTTTTTATCGGTGCAAACATACAAATGAGGACATTATTTCTTTATAAATAAACTTATAAATTTAAAAACCGGGACTCAAAAAATGTATTACATAAGTATAGTGTAATTTATGCTTGGGTTTGCTAGTGTATATTATTTTGTTTCACATAGTATATTACGAGTTTTTAGTAAATATCCCCTTTTTCAAACAATAGAGCGAGAAAGTCCGTGCGGAGTTCCGTACCAGTTATTTATTCTAATACCACTATTGTCATGAGAGATATTCAACAACTGTGGATATAATATCAAAACTTGTTTTGCTACAAAAAGTGCAAAAACACTGACCTTAACTCACGTTTCCTACATCCCACCTTTAAGGGTACACGCACACAGACACGGTGAGCAGAGAAGCCCTCGTGGAACAGGTTTTACACCCACAAAACTCGAAAAAAAAACCATTGTCTCGGCATACGATAGTGGCCGGACTCTAGCTTGTATTGTCTTTGCTAATAAAATAATATTAGTGTTCATTTTTTATAGATATTGATTTTTTTAATGTGAGTAACATACCTTTAAAACAAAAACTCCAAGGGACGGAAAGCGGCAACATGCAATAAATAACTACAGTAGATAGTTAAATTAAGATGCGTGCACGTGAGTGACGAGACACATTCTCTACCGAGCGACAACGTCGTCGCTTCTGCTACACATTGGCTCGGCGGCGGGAAGAAACGTCGCCTGGTTGCTCCCAAAACATCTATCTCCTCTGCGCGCCTCGTTCTTCTCGCCTCAGTGTGCGTGTACCTGTAGCGTTTTATTTCAGACGATGTCTAACTACTTCTCAGATAATTTAGTTCGAAACGCAGTAGGGTCAACATTTTATAATTAGGCGGTACGAAAGGTATAATGCGTAATAAGCAAGTTTACAAAAAATAAAGTCACAGGGGCTAATAACCCAAATTCAATCAAGTATCTTTATAATAATAAGCGTGGATATAAACATCACCATTAATGTACGATATACATAATTCTCAAATTCAATTTGTTCCAGATCATCCTGAAAGGTAGAGTAACAATAGAGCGTGCAAGATTAGATAGTAGCCTACTCAGAAATATTAGGGGCTACCACAGTTCTCGATTTGCAATTATTTCTAGGAATAATAAGACTTTTTTTAAACACGACTTGGTTTGAAAATAACACCATAAATCGGCTGTTGTGTTAGATCTCTCTCAAATTACATAAACAATCGAGTGTACACCTAATGATACAAGAAACCTTCAGGTTTGTATTATAAACTAAATACGCAGGACATAGGATGTTAAAATTTCACTCGATGGATTCAGAAAGTGCACGTTAAAAATCTTAAATAAATAAATAAAATATCATCCCTGTCTTTGATAAAATAAAATATTATCAAAATTTAATATTTTCTTATGACACGTGATACTAAGAATTTATTTTTATTGAGTTAATTTGTTTGCATTTTAGATTATTTTTCTTAGAGCTTATATTATTTAAATCACTTGTATGCCGTTAGTTTTCTATATTTATTTAAATATAAAAAACTATATCAGAAAATATTACAATTGCACTTTGGAGCTGAAACAACCCGCTAAGACTATATGAAAATGTGAAACTAAATTTATGTATCATGAAATACAATTTTAACAGATGAGTTTAAGCTGACACCTGTTTTTGACTATTTTTATAGTAGAGTTGAATCTATGATATAGGCTATATTATAATTTATTACTGTGAGTATATCTGCAATTGAAATAAATATTATGTTTTTTTAAGGTTTTATTAAAAATAGTCCAAGCATTTACTATGGTCTGGGGAGAAAATGAGTGGCTTTTAGTACTGAAACATCTCAAGTTCTTTTGCGCAACGTATTTGTGTGAGAAAGCCTTTTTCCCACTTTGGGCTATAAAAACTATACAACTAAATCAGTGTGTTATAAACACTATAAAAATAAATCAGTGTAATCATGGACGAGATTGATAGCGGCAAACGTTCAACCAAAATTAGTTAAAATTAAGAAAAAGTGACATTATTTCTGCTATGATCTAAGAACTAGATGTAACGAGTGTTTTATGACATCAATAAGTAATTAAATTATTTTAGATCAATGTTAACAATTAAATCAATAAGTAATTACATTATTTTAGATCAATGTTAACAATTAAGGATATTTGTTTGATTTAGAACTTTAAAAAAAATTAAGTGGTTCAATAACATTTGCGTCTTTTATAGATGCTTAGAGTATAAATCAATAATAATATTAACGAACCCTGGAGGCCTGACAAATCGTTAAAAAGATGGATATGCAAACAAAACTAGTTAAAGAAATTAAAAACTTTTTCTTGAATTTGTTACTCGTACAGAGTGAGTATTGTAGGATTGGTTAAGGTAGTGCTTCCTTATGTGCTAGTTCAAAATGCCACTATCCCCACTTTAAGGTGGGGTTGTAGGGGACGCGAGAAAAGGCCAGTATTTGTGAAGTTTTTGTATCAACACATTTTTTTAGTCAAAATTAATCAAATATTTCTTCTGTACAAAAAGAGTTTAATTTTCTTCACAAGGTGACTTCAACATTTTTAACATATCTGTCAAGAGTGTCCTGGAATTTGACAAATTTTTCTCTTCATTTAAAAAGTTTGTCATTAATGTCGCTATACTCATGACCGATATTAAAGGACTGTTAATATCCTCATAGGAAGAAAGTTAAACTATATGTTCGTATGGAAGCCATATTTTATTTATTTTGACCAAAAAAAATTGTTTTGTTATAAAAACTGCAAAAAAAACTCTGACCTTTTATACATGACTGCTTTCCCACCTTAATTTACTCATAGGCCAAGCCATGTATTATGAAGCAATCGCGTTTGTCAGAGTAATATACTGACGATGTTAGCTACATCATATTAAATACAAATTTTGTTTATCGTATCGTAATACGGCTACAGCTATATTGCAACCAGTTGCAAACGTAAAATTCAAGTATTAATTAATGACGGAGTAAGAAATGTTAAAAAAAAAATACATTTTCGTGACTTAAAATATCATGTGTGGCAACTCGTTTTAACTGTCTAAAATCTTACCCCCTCTGCTAGATTTAATGTTCAAATCTCAGCAGGGGTGGTTTTTACTTTTTTTCTTTATGCTAATGCGGATGTAGCCCTAAATTTTCAAAACACCCCCTTCAGGTCTACCATAAAGATTAATCAGATAGTAGCTATGGTGCTACCTGCTTCGGTGGCCGCATGGTCTAAGGCGTCACTGTCGCGATAGACTAGACTATCGATGAAGAGGATATCAGGATTCAAATCTTGGTCGGGTGTATTGAAGGTAGTTTTTCCTAAATAGTTTTCCACTCTCTCTCCATGAAAATGCGCGTTAATTTCCTTTGAATTCAACCTTCCTCATTCCTAAATAATTAGCGAAATTATTACATGTGTGTATAGTCTGACCAGGTAGTAAGAAGTGCTGTTAAAAACACTATGGTGCTACCCACGAAATAAACGCGAAGTTTGTCTAGCCTGGTTTCACGAAAACAAGGCGTTTGTGAAAACAAGAAGTTAAGGGTTACGACCCCAAACTAGTGCTGTGAAGAAGTTTTTTTCCTCTCAAAATGGCTTCCTACTCCCCTTACGCAAACGCGCCTACATTTCCTATAGATTATATCGTTCTTATCACAAACACATTACTGTAGATAGATTAAGTGCAAAAAAAAGCTGTGGTGTAGAACGTTGCAATTAAAAATTATTAATCAGGAAGTATGCGTTGTGGTGAAGCGCATCGAAGATAAGTACAAACACATGACTAGCAAATGTCGCCGATAAAAAAATAAACAACTCCCGATAGTATTCAAGTTCAAGGGTACTTGGGCCAGCGATAAGCGACACGCAAGAATAGTCTCATCATTTCCAAGTTCAACTACCAGAGAAAACTGAGATTAGATTATTGAGGTTTACAGACGCATACAAAAACTAGTTTTCTTGGCGGTACAATCAATCTAAATACACTTGAATATTCTATGAGCAATTTGAGAAAATACAAATATTTATATATAAAATATATTAACAGTTTTCCATACACAAATGCATAATATCTTAATTAACAAGTTATAGTTCTTAATTAACAAGTTATAGTTCTTATGACTTTTGACAATGCCTTCTCGTGCTTCATGTCTTAATAACCATCCGGGTTATTCGCATATTTAAAATAATCGCGTAGGGATGAGGAAGGTAGAATAGAGGAAATGTACCCACATTTGAGTGGAATATAGTTTAAGAGTGCGTCCCAGATCACACAACATGGATTCAAACTTTTATTTGGTCTTGCAGATCATGTAGTCTGGCGAATGGATACATTAGAGTATATAGATATGGTAGCTTCTGATAGCTGTCGGTTACCTCCACTCTTGTGACAAATGAACGATGGGTAATAAGTATAGATTTGTAAGGTAACGGGTATACACATCGTGTAAGTAGGCGAAGGTTGATTTCCACTAGCTTTAGACAGACTCCTATAGCAATTCATAAGTTGCTCAAAACAGTTACATGAACATCCACCCAACAAGCTTGTTTTGTTAATTTTACAAATCAAGTCCATTTATATCCATTGTAAGAGTGACAAAATATATTTGAAATGCACATGGATACGAAAATGTTATTGTATCTTTTTCCTTTTTGGAAAAGGGCCAAGATACCGGTTAACATAATGTATATAGTTTCAATAAATTTAAATTTACATATTATTGCACCCGGATGATATTCGGGCCTCGACTTTACCCAATACAGTCTATTGCGAGCCTGACACCTTAGACCACTTAAGGTCAAGGTTAGAATCTAAGACGGATGTACTGAGAGTGGTTTCCCCGTAAACGGGTTTACACTCTTAAACGCAAGTAGATTTTCTTTCGAAAGTTTATCTCCCTCACCAGTAGCCGCATTAATCTAAATATGTGGATATCTCGGATAGGTAATATTAAACAGTGAGCCCTCCATTTATTAAATTAATTACTTCAGTTTTAATGGCATAGACGGAACAACCCAAAAAAGTTGACACCGATGCAAAAAGAGAAGAGTTTTAGATAGAGAGATTAATAACGTTGCATAATTTCTTGACAAGGCGGCAGTAAGCGAAGAGGGAGGAGGCAAGCGACTGTAACTACTAAGCTGATAAAACGAGCACAAAGAAAACCTTTGAAAATGGTAAATAGAGTGAAAAACTAAACCCTGGACACCGATTACACAACGACTTAGTGGATTACTTCATTCACTCCGTTTGCCGCCACAGATATACACCGATATGTTTTCAGTTATTTTTATCGATTCAATTCGCTCAAATCTAAAACACGGCACGACCCTGGTATGACAAATTCAATAGCTCGGTAACAGTTGTTGAGTGATCCGAAAAGCCAAACAGCCTTAGATGCAATATCAGTTATTACGTTGTACTTAGATTGGTTGAGCTACTATGAATCAATTACATCTACGATAATTACAATTTAAAACAGTGCTGGATATTACGTTATTGCTAGTTTTATGTATCGTCATGTGAGTTACATTGTACATCTGTAGATAGAAACACTAACTATTTAAACTAAAAACCAGCTTCGGTAGCCGTATATTCTACTGGGCGTAACACTCGTAATAGACTAGACTGCCGATGACAGGGAGATTGGAGTTCGAATCCCAGCAGAGTACGCTGAGTTTTTTCCAAAAGTGGTTCACCGCTCTCCTTCCACGCATATGTGGGTACACTTCCTCTAAATTAAACGTCCCTCATTCCTAAAAAATTAGTGGTAATGTAAATATGCATATATCCCGAAAGGATACACACACACAGCGTAAAAAAACTAAAAAAGAACAAAAATACAAAATAATATTTATTTTAGTATTACAAAGGAGAAGGATATATTGTACACTTTACTACGGACATGTCCCACTATTAAGTTTAAAAATGATTTAAATTACTTTGAAATAATATCAGTTGGCGTGGTTTTAATTTTTAGATTTGATTCAAAGTTAATTTTAAAATGGTATTTGAGAAAGTTGAGCTAAATGAAGGAGAATTCCAAAATAAAATTGTGACCAGATTTAAAAACATTTGTTTGTATCATAGCGCGCTATCGGCACACCAACCTAAATATCTAATAGGCTACATGATATTATTATAATGTTCATGTAATAATGAATTAATTACGTTGTGATTAAGTGCTAACTAATGGAATATGGGATTATTTTATATTACATTAGCTTAAGGCAAGTAGGCAAAAGGCTAGAGTTCAAATGTAAATACTAATTAATAATAACTAAACAATATTATCCCCGTTCGCTGGATTAACATTGGTATACGGATCAACCCCTGTGGGGTTGTGTTTTAGAAGCGCATCCACGTTGAAAGATAATGACGATACACATGATCCGAAACAAGGGATCGGCCCCGCTGCGCGGAGATCAATATTTCTGCCCCTCCCCCCTCGCTCTTCCAATGGAGCCGAGGGTTCCCGAAGCTCGAACCCCGTGCATCTCTGTGCAAGGTCACCAGCAGTGTCGTGACCTGCCCGGCGGCACGACCGCACTCTACAATCACGACTTTCTTTTAACTTTGGAAACCTTCCATTGTTCGGCCAGGTATTATAGGTAGTGTTAACAAAGTCCTGTCTTTTTACCAACAACAGTATAACCATCAGGTTTAGTAGGAGTGTGGGGGAAGGGGAGGGCAAGAGAGGTGAAGGAATGAGAAGAGAATATAGGAATAGAGGAAGGAAAGGAAGAGAAGGTAGGAGAAGTGAGAGGCAAGGGGGGGGGCGAAGAAAATGTAAGGGTGTAGTGCACCAGATCTATTAAATAAATACTTAACAGTGCGTCTTACTGTCCATTCGGTTTATATGCTTAAGTACTAATTACTCTAAAGGGTTAGGAATCGAGAAGGTCGAATATTGTTAAAGTGAACTAGCATTTGCGTGGAGGGAGAGTGAAAACGCGTTTAAAAAACATCCCAGGTCACGCAAGTGAGATTAGAACCTCGATATATCCGTCCTCAGCAGTCTAGCTCAACACGAAACCAGCGTGTTAGCTAACTACGCCACCAAGGCGGATATAGATTTACTAGAGTTTGTTTTTGGAGTTTAAGCTAAGGTTGTAAGTTTTTTCTCCGGTCATTCGGTTTAACATTATGGCTATTTAAGTCTTAATATGAAGGACATAAATGAGAAGAATAGTTTTAGAAGAATTGTACCCCCATCATAGTTATATTAGATATAAAAACCTAACTGATAAGTCACCGGCGAGAACCCCCCCCCCCCCCAATTTCCCCACCAAAATTTAAACCCAAACTTACCCTCACCGCCCCCCACACGGCCGGGCAAAGAGGGGCCGCTCCCATACACCA
>CABFOW010003401.1:43603-72799 GCA_902141385.1 Timema californicum
CCCCCCCAGTGTACCTAGCCAAATTTGAGCCTCAACTTCTCCGTCACTGCGACCACAGGTGCGGGTAGAGATGGGGGAGGGGAGGGGGAGCTGACTCCAAGAAGTTGTATGCAGGAAGATAAGGAGTAAACGTGAAAGATGAGTATGAAGTGTAGTGGCATTAATTTACTTGCTATTGGGCCGTTTGAAAGAACGTACCTTATTAGATTGAAAATCAACGCCACTAAATTCTAACTCACCCTTCACTTTTACTTATTCTCTTGCTTGCATATAGCCTCACTTTAGTGGATTCGGGGTATTATACGAACAGGGGTATTAAAGTTAAAGTTTCACCAATTTAAACTGTACTAAATTTAAGAGGCTTTTTATTGAAAATACGCATATAAAAATGTTTCTTAGATATTAGTTTTAAAATTAAACTATTTTAAAATAATAGTAATAGTTCCCCCTTTTCTTAATCCGTTTAGTTGTGACGAATAAAAATAAATATTAAATTCTCTTCTTTTCAAATGTCACCCTGGATATCCTTTTGTCTGAAAATAAATAAATTAATAGCTTATATTTTGTTTAAAAATAATTCTATATTTAAAACTTATATAAGGATAGTAAATAGTAGATTTAAATTTTAAAGAATCGGAACCTAAAATAAGAGAAACCATAATTTTTCCATAACCGGAACAATAACCGAGGCTGTTGAACACGTCGGTTCGACTCCCCGCTTGATATAAAATTGATAAGAACAAACTATACATTTACTTTAGGAATTCTTGGCCAAAAATTTGCTTAGATAGCCATTATGTTCCGTAGAAAAAATGGAAGTAAGAGAATTCGATAGGGCTTTACACCACGGACATTAAAATTAATATAAAAACTGTGAACGTTATAAAAGAGTCCCTCTAGCCGGATTACCTTGAAAAGTTCCCGATAAACTTGTTTGACGTATTGTGGCCGGGCTTAAATTCGATGAAAGGCATTTCCCTCGCTCGTTCAAACGAAAACACATAAAACGTCGGCAGCGATGGTACCTAATCTGAGGCTGGCCCCGCTTTGTGGATGGATCTATGCTCCCTCCATTCCCTTATCCCACGCCCTGGCCCCACGAGAAGTTCTCAACAACCGTAGAAAATGGAGGCATGGCGAGACAAATAGCCAGTTCCCCAATGACTAACGAAAATAAGACTAAAAGCTTGATCCCCACGTTTACCTAAAAGAGGGTGCAGAATATGTTTGAGTGGCGCAGCAATGCGCATGCTCACGGCAATGTACAGTATGCTTACTCATTATTATTTGCAACGCTTACTGGAAATAGCTGATTACTACCATATTTGATTAGTACGGAATAAATATATATTTTAAATTACTGTGACTTGAAGGTTTTTTCCCAATGAGTGTTGTCACGACTCGACTCAACTGGAGGAACTGTTTACCTGTGTCTAGCTACAAAGAGTATGCGCACCTAAATGGTCGTTTGGGGTGTGACCGTTGATTGGCTCTTACGAGAGCGTTGTGGTGTGGATCGGACAAAGGTGAAACTATTTCAAATGTCATGGTAGCGCGGACATATTGTGGCCGGTCTGGTGAGCCAATGATTCAAATATGTGCGCTGCAGAGCTAAGACTGTAGGACTAATTATTTTATAATTTTCCTAAAACTAAATTGCAGGTCTCCTTTCCTTCCTTCCTTATCTATTGTCCAGAACAGTTTTAGAAGAGTTAAAAATTGCGTTAATTTTACTAAATGTTTTTATGAAAGTAACAACAACATTTAAAAAAGTGTTTGGTTAATTTCACACAAAAGAGTATCTATCTATTTCTAGTCAGTACACAACTAAACAATCTTTTTCTAGACCAGGCCTGTCCAACCGCGGGCCTCGGAAGCATATTTTGAGGCCCACGACGCATTAGAAAAGTTAAAAAATATATATAACATCATCCAGTATTTACTTAAACATGATTAGACTGTTGGTGTACTGTACTGTACCAATGATTATTATTTTAATGCACTATATTAGTTATTAGTCTATAGGCCTATCATGTAACATTCATCAGTTTAATTTATCCTAAAATTGAAAATACTGTACATTTGATTTTCTGTTTAAGCGCATTAACTAAAAAAAAGCATTGTTGATAATGTGTAGGCCTAATTTCCACGTGTGCGGCCCGCACATTATCTAGGAACATACAATAAGGCCCATAGCTAACTTCAAGTTTGACAGCCCCGTTTTAGACTATGTAACTGAAGTGTACAGTTGTCAACATTAATAAAAGTACCTGTTAGATATGAGGTTATTCCTTATGGCAATCCGACTATGATTGATTATAGCGAGTACATTTAATAATCTCCTCTCTTTTAAAAAATTGGCAGGTAGTTTCGAGTCCTCGTTCTCGGTTTTCTGCGACGGGGTGAGCTTCCTCTATGCTGACGTCTGCATAGAGAAAACTCATTGGAGCCGACAAGAAAATAGACGGAGAAGAGCCGCGACTCCGTAAAAAATAATGCGGAGAGAGAAGCTTCTTTATAGCCCCGTTGTTTTTAGAAAGATGAACAAGTAAAGAAGGGATCACCGAGATTATTGCAGATAATTTATGCATATATATACATATGTGCGCGTGAGCTATTATGTCAAAACGTATTAGGATTCAACCTTCTCCCTTCCCCAAAAGAAGAATTATGTGACGCTGTATTGTCCATGGGGGGGCCTATCTTAATGGCCCTTGCCCCTTAGCAGTTAAGATAAACGAAAAGCTACCCTTGTATTGTTAGTCATTCGTCTCCTATGGTTAACCATAAAAAATAATGTGTCCACCCAAGGATTGGTACAATTAGCCGCACTGGTGGGCAAGCAGACAAAGGCATAAATCTCATTTGGTTGGCCCGCGACGGGGTTCAAGTTCCAGCCAGATGTACCAAGGTGTCACCCTATCCCCTCCACACCTTTTTCTTGAATGAATTGCTACTATATTTATACACTTCGCTTGAATTCCTCCTCATATTTACTCTACTACTATAAATAGGCGACTACACAGGGAATTTTTTTTCTTATTTTCAATTGCACGAGATATTTCAACTGGTTCAAAGTATTTTCTCACTGCTAATTTAAACTCTGGAAGAGGTTTTCTTCTATATTATCTAGTTTTCGTGCAATTTGAAACTTGTGATTTTCGATGAAAAAAAAAGAACATACATTGCTATTTACAGTACGGATAGCTTGAGCACTATGCTTAGATCTATCCTAACCGTAGACTAATTATGCTAATTTTTTTTACAAACATATATATTCTTTATATTTATTGTTAATTTCTGTATTCTAGAGAGCTATCCATTTTAAACAAAAATAACCCCTGTTTTTCTTAGTTTACTGGCACCATGTCCCAGGTCTTCATAGGCAATTAGGTGTTACCTCGTGTGGCCCTACAGAATAGTGATTATTTCTGGACAGTTAAAAACACAGCCTCAATCAAGACGTGTGTTCTCTTGCACAGTGGCAATGTGTATGGAGCGGTTCCAGAAGAACGTAATAATATCAAAATTGCTATAAACTTACTCAATCATCACAAGCACAACTGGATCATTTGTCTGGACCTGAAAATGGCCAGCTTCCTCCTTGGACAACAGAAAGGGTTCACGAAGTTTCTATGCTATCTCTGAATGTGCCGAGCTCGAGAGAAACACTGGACCCATAAGAAGTGGCCATTCGTGAAACTCTAGAAGCTGGCATGCCAAACAATGTGAATGACCCCATCGTCAACCGAGAGAAAATTATTTCTCCCCCACTTCATATCAAGCTCGGTTTGATCAAACAGTTTGAGAAGGTATCCATTTACTAATAGTCACCTTCATAAATTTCCCGAGAACCTTGGGGCTGCTAGTGATGGGCAGGGAGAGCGCTTACGTTACGTTATCAAGGGCGATGGGACAAAATTATGATGGCAAACTACTGCTGGAGAATTAAACGAGATTGGCCTGAGAAAGTCCACAAACGCCAGAGCTACAAGCGTAAATCCGTGCCTGAATAAGACCCATTTGAACTTTGCATTCCATCCTTATCAATTCTGAATCAACTCATATTTATGTCGAAATATGTTAATTTAAAGTAAAACGCATTAGTGCATACTCATATTTGACTATAATGGATAAATGTTTCAGATTTGACAAGTGGCGACACATATTTTACTGTGCAAGAGTTTTTTTTATCTTTTTTTTAACCTTAATTCATATTGTGATGCACCAACACGTTTTGTGAGTACTTAATGAATATAGCTTTGCCCAGATGATTTTTTATACCTAATTTTAAGACTTCATGATCATAGATTCCTCAGATAGACCATGTCATCAGGCGAGAGGCATCAAAATTGGGAGAAAAATTAAAATGTTGAATTTTAAATAATCTAGAGCTTACAAAGAAAAAACTAACTTCATATTTTGAACTCAGGACACCAACTTAGGTAAGAACAAGTACTAGTATGAATACAACCAAAAATGTTGTTCCCAATGTTATCCACTCCAAATAGTAAGATATATATAAATTTAAAAATTCCCAGTGAAAGGGACCTCTTTATTTCCAACCCGCGACCAGCCCATAGTGATTGTCAGTCACATTTTCAGACCATTAAATCGCAATGGAAGAGGATGTATTCGTTAAGGTTATGATTATAATAATGTAGTATTAACATTTTTGATACACAGCACGTATATTCCACACGAGTGTTTGAAGAAAACGGGTATTGCTGTTAATGCTTTATTGTAGCTCATTTGATAATGTTCCCGGTGTTAAGTCTTAGCTTGGGGAATCACAATTGCCTTTCATTTAAATAGTTGGCATTTTTTTTCAGAAAAGAATAATTACTAAAAGAAAATGTTCCGGAAAAAATTAAAGGAAAATATTCCATTCTGAATCCCTATTGATACCTTAGTTTTGTTAGTAGGACACTTAATTACTAATATAGTTTAGACCACCAGCGACAGGCGACACTTTAGGATGCAACTAAGCTTAAAAGCACTGACTCCTCATTCAATACAAGAAATGATTTTTTGAAATAAAAGAGGATTGAAAATAGGCCTTTCTTGAAAGCCACCGAATTATAAACATGTAATTTGAAGTGTAGTTTGATAAAAAAAAAAGTATGGTGCCCGTACAGACTATCTCTAATTTAACTAAAAATGGAGACATTTACTTTTAAATCGTATGATGTGAGACGAAATAATACCCACTGTAGGAAAAATAGAGCATCAGATTCTACCAAGGAGCATAAATGAAATAATACACACTTTTACATAAATATTGAGAAAAGAGAAACATCTATTTTCACCAAAGAACATAACAATCAGTTGACCATATCAAAAACCTCAGAGATTAGCATTTCCTTATAGCTCGGAAACTAATGGTTTTATAAAAATATATTTCAAGTAAAAGTTTTTATTTTAATAGTAAGCTATCACAACTTTACAATGATGAGTTGTTTCATATTTCAAAGAGTTGCGGGGATATGATCAAAAGTGAAAATTTACGTTTATGTGAATTACCCTCAAAGTCATTTGATGGGAAAATGAGAATTTCCATCTTGTGTGTAATCTTAAACTGTGCTTGTATACAAAATTTATTCAAAATTGTTAGAGAATAATTTGAGAAAATTTATTTCTGCCCTTCAAGTAAACTCTTAATTTAAGGGTTAAATATCTAATTCCAAAATCACCTCGTGAGAACCTTATTAAAACACTATGTATAAAGTTTTAGCTCATCCGATAACATGACTTTGGTTCTAGGCCGAGATACAAACGGAGGGGGGGGGGGGGCAACTAAAATACACCAAGGGGGCAAAATTTAAGCTTTCTAAGACGTCTAGGGTCTTCTGGATGGTACGCAAACACATAAGCTCACGCATATATATATATATATATATATATATATATATAGAGAGAGAGAGAGAGAGCTGTGAATGCAGCTAAAGACAATTGCTAAACAAAATAATAGTTACTAATAAATGCCAATGTAATTTAGTTTATGTTCTCTTAAACAATTTTGAAGCAGGAATTTCCATAAACCCTTCTTGTACTCCGGCAAACATTTAATAAGTGCTACATTAACAAATAATGACACGTATATTTTCATTGCAACAGCAGAACATAATGATCACAAGAACGTTGATGAAAGATTAAGGTTCTAAGCGGAAATGTCTACACTAGTAGTTAGTATATTACTAAATATACAATCCTACTCACGCTATAATTATTCCATAAGATTTATGTGTCCTTTAGCTCTTTCATTATACTTTTTACATAGGATATTACCTCTCTGCTTCCATGACGTCACCAAAGTAGAGAATCGGGGCTGTATAGCGAAATTGTCGACCCAGATCAGTTGCCACCAAGTAGTTTTCAACGTAGAGGAAACAATGAAATCTAAAGGGAAGGGGGGGTGAAAAACATTAAAGAAACGAAACAATAGTCTTACTCCTACCGCTGATGTGATCTTAGTTTCTTACAGACAAAGGAACTGTGATACAATCGCCAGTTTACCATGAAGTGAGCCCAGTCTTACAATTCAAGAAGACAAATAGAATACTGTGAAAGCTACCACTGAAACACTCTTAAGAGATCGTCTCATCCCCAGATAACACCTAAATTAGGTCGATAATACAGCTCGAACAAGACGTCACATCGTATTGCTCTTTAAAACTAGTTTAATTTAAACCAGTGAAAAAAAAACAGCAAAATTTAAAAATGATTATTAAAAAGAAAAAACTACTTAAAGTACATTCACCGTAGGAATTGTTTTCTGAAAGGCCTTTTTTCCTACCAGAAATCTATTATGTAGTAGGATATTGGTAGGAAAAAAGACCTTTCAGAGAGTAATTCTTACTGTGAGTGGAGTTTAATTGACCCCTTTTTAATGTTGTCAAATGGGGAATGCAGGATACCGCATTTCGCTTAAGTTTTCTGGTTCAAGCGTATCTGATATCCTGGTTAATTGGTCCGGCCAGTCGTGAGATGGGTTCTTAAGGTCATTCGACAGTAAAATGTTATTGCAAAATTTTAACAAGTGTATAATTATAAGCTATAAATAGTGATTAAATTATTTCAAATCATTACATTTCACTAGTTTTAAGTGGTCAAACTTGATATTTTATGCTTTTCATGTGCTATTAATAAAATAGAATAGTTAAATGTATGGAGATTAAATTCATATTAGGTGACCTGGCGGTCTAGGGGTAAGGTGTCAGACTTCTATGCTGGCGGCCGGGGTTCAATCCTCGCTCCCGGCACAAATTTATCTGATTACCAAACCCTTCCTTCACCTCTGACAAGACATCTTGTGAATGTGGGGAATGCCAGGCCTCCACCGTGGTTCGGATTCCACGTTAAACTGTAGGTCCTCCATTTCATCTCACAATCACCCTACCATTACATATTAGCGTGAGTGCGTATAACCCGAACGGGTAGTAAGACGAGGTGCTAATAATAATAATAAATTCATATTGGCGTACACAGGGAAATATTTATATTTTAAAGGAATTTTTTTATGTATAAGCTTTTTAAAAGTGGTATAAAACATTTTGAATTATATATGTTATTTTTATTATTATTTTTACCTAACTGTATTCGTTAATTTTATTAATGTGCCCGAATTGATAATTGCAAACATAGGTTTGAAATGCATATTTAATTAAATGTCCTGTGTTGACTGTGACAACATTGATTAGCAGAACATAATATGCCCGGCCGAGGCAAATGGTCATATTTTAAATAATTACACACACAGGTAAAGCGGACACTCACTGGCTTCCTTATCTGGTGGGTGTTACTGGAATGGGCTGAGACATTGCTACTTGCTGGCTTTTCTAAAAGAGTTCCCATGATCCCCCACCCCTTAAAATCGCACACACTTTCTTATATGGCGAAACAAACATTTCAAAAATACGCACTCCTTACGTATAATTTTTAAACCAAATTGTTCAAATAATTTTAACAAATTTTAAATTTTCTTAAATATGTTATTTGCAAACTACCCTAAAATTATTTTAATTTGTGAAAATAAAACAGTATTCCTATTTATTATGAAAAACTATTCACAGATACCCATTTTGAAATAATTCTTAAATATCAATTATGAAAATAGTAAAATACTATATATATTTTTTATACAAGCGCGGCAGCACAAAATTAAAAAATAGGGGCTCCACATCATTTAGGCAGATCATCACACAAACAATGACCACAGGAAGGTATTTATAGGATATTTATCTTACGGTTGTCTACTGTTGAAACCATCTTAAAAGTTAGCTTCTACGTTATAACATATTTCTTGGCGTATAAATACATGAAAGTAGACTTAGTAGTTCTTTGAAGGTAAACACAATAATATAAATAAATAAGATCTAGAAAACATTATTATGAAATATGTGTTCTTTAAAAAGTATAAATGCGTTATATTTCGAAATTCCCTTAATTATAAATTACAATACTTTCTATGTACTTCATATGCACATTTAGGGACTTTTATTTTCACGAATTACTAACTGTCCGGGTTATACACTTATTTACATTTAGGGACGGTTTTTTTCACAAATTACTACCAGTTCAGGCTATACACTATTAATATACATTAATAGGGGCGAGGAAGGTATAAGTTGGAGACAATAAGCCCAATGTGTATAGAGGAAGAGTAAGAAGTAATTTTTTTTTTAAGGCACACCCAACAGGGACTTTAACATTATCTGCCAATCCCCAATATCTGGAAACCAGACCAAACCAACGCCCTTGCCCACGTGTCCACAGGTGCGGATTTTGATAATATCGAGAAATAATACGGCACGTTTGTGTCCATTAATTTAATTAACCATCTGTATATTTTATACTACCAATCCCACGTGATGTGATGTGGATTCATTCCTGTATTATCTAAAGCTATATCTTCCTCGGTCCTATTCCATTAACGATATCAATGTACAAGCATAGCCCGAAAAGGTACCAGATGTGGTGAAAAAACTCACTTTTATCCAAAATAGGCTAAGGGTCCGCGTTGGCAAACTGTCGCTCAAAAAGAAAAATAAGCCTAGAAAAGTTACTAGATCTACTTTCACGTATTCGTAGCTCATGCAATCTGCAGCTGTCAATTTTGACTTAAAAAATATCAATTCCAATAAAATAATAACAATAATATTATAAAATATCATAGTTGACCACAAAAGAATATATTTTCAAAAAAGAGTTTCTTATGCAAATTGAACTAGGTTTTTTAATCCCAGCAGGTGTGATGCTTCTGTCATGCATGTTCGGGGAGGGGCAACAGCCGAAAAGCAAACAACATTTTTTTCTCGAAGTAAAATAGAACCCGAAACGGAGGCCTGGCTATCTTTATTTTGATTTGATTCTCGGCGCGGCCGAAACATTTAGTGTTGATAAAATTTATAAAAATTAACTGGGCATTGTGTCTACTTAAGGGTTAAGTTAGTTTATAAGTCATGCGCTGTCAAATTGAAGTGCACGTTAAATACCCCTAAAAAGAGTTTATATAAAATTTAATATAAAGATGTTTGATATAGCGCATCAAAGCTCTATTAATTGACCTGTCCAGGTTCTTATTTATACCAAAGGCACACTTCTCGCTTAATATGTCCCATTAATTACTAGTTACTATATTATGCACATGGGTCGATAGGAGTACTTACTGGTTTGCAGTCGGCCATGTTAAAATGAGCAAGAAGTTCCCGTACATAAACTCGCTGTCGTAAAGAGATGTACTCATCAGTCTGGTCGATCTCAATGCTCAAACAACACTTCGCATAGCCAAGATCTTTCATCTCAAAATGCTTAACCAGCTCCAATCCTAGGTCGGCGATTGTTTTTGGATTTTATATGGGGGTACTAACCATGACTACCGAGATATTTTGAAAACATATGTAGTTAATTACCTTGGTTTGGGAAAATAAACATACGTGGTGATTGATTCATTTTGTGCTGATAGAAAAATGATGGGTTTAAAAATTGCATTCAAAATGTTTTAGCTCACTAACCTCAAGTTAACACCCCAGATAAACAAGCCTATAAAATCAAAGAGTAGGCAAAACACCATCGACTGGCAACAGCGCCAGACCCAGCTGCTGCCAGTCATCTCCGACCAGGTGTAGTCACGATTTCCCCTCTTAGATTCTGCAACAACGGTTATGTCGCGTGCCCAATTACTGTCAACGCCCGCTTGCTCCTCTTTCCCACACCATCCCTCACGCAAGCCCATTATAACACTCCGCGATGGGTTCATTAGCTTTATTATCAGACGTTCTTATACACTCTAACGCCAGCACCGACTATCATTGATATTTTTTTGCAATTTCCAAACATAAAACAGTTTTCATTTAGAAACTTAAACAGTACATCGATGTCAGTTTGTAATCTATGTCTTAACAGCCATCCACCATTATAAACGCATTTAATTACGCTAATGAGGCATGAGTGAATATGTTCGAATTTAGAGGAAGTGCACTAACAGTTGCATGGAAAGACATTTAAGAAAACCACCCTTCAGTAAACTAGTATGAGATCTGAGCACCAACCTCACCGTCGTCAGTGAACTAGACTATAAAGTTTATCCTGAGCACAGGACGAGCTTAAATATCTTCCCGGTAGCGCTAAGTCGGGCTATGCACCCGTTTCCCGGTGTAATTTCTCAGTCGGGCTATGCACCCGTTTCCCGGTGTCATTTCTCAGTCGGGCTAGGTTCCAGTGTCTAGGTGTCATTTCTCAGTCGGGATATGCTTCCGTGTTCAGGTGTCATTTCTCAGTCGGGCTAAGTCCCCGTGTTTAGGTGTCATTTCTCAGTCGGGCTAGGTTCCAGTGTCTAGGTGTCATTTCTCAGTCAGGTTAGGTTCCCATGTCCAGGTGTAATTTCTTAGTCGGGCTAGGTCCCAGTGTCTAGGTGTCATTTCTCAGTCGGGCTAGGTTCCAGTGTCTAGGTGTCATTTCTCAGTCAGGTTAGGTTCCCGTGTCCAGGTGTCATTTCTTAGTCGGGCTAGGTCCCAGTGTCTAGGTGTCATTTCTCAGTCGGGCTAGGTCCCAGTGCCTAGGTGTCATTTCTCAGTCAGGTTAGGTTCCCGTGTCCATGTGTAATATCTTAGTCGGGCTAGGTTCTAGTGCCTAGGTGTCATTTCTCAGTCGGGCTAGGTCCCAGTGTCTAGGTGTCATTTCTCAGTCGGGCTAAGTCCCCGTGTCTAGGTGCCATTTCTCAGTTAGCTAGGTTACCGTATCTAGGTGCCATTTCTCAGTCAGGCGATATTCACGTGTCTAGGTCTCATTTCTCAGTCGGGCTAGGTTTTGTGTCCAGGTGTCATTTATCAGCATTTATTTAAATGGATACTTGTACGCGTAAGCAATCTGCACAGATGTACCCTTCATTTACTATGAAAGGTAGCGAGCAAACCTTGACGGGCCAGACTATAGTGCAACTTAAAATATTGGGCCATAGTGTAGTCGGTCAATGTAGGACTGCTACCTCTACGGGTAGACAGAGTATACTCTATGTTACAATGCACCGGTGATCTAAGCTTGTTATTTCTCAACAGAGGGATAATTCCCCATCCTATAAACAATTTAATGATGGGATATTACATTAAAATCCATCCTCTTTGCCCTATTCTCTTAGAATGTTAAAGTTGTTACTAAAGCAGATTAAATGTAATTTAGCCATCTTAGGAAGAAAAACCAGTTGTCCCACCCAGGCGAAAGATCGCAGAAATCAACTTTTTTGCTTGATTTGCAGGATTTTAGAAAATCTCAGCGACAGGTCAGATGTAGGGTGTTATTTTTTTGTTTTTTATTTTTCAAATCCGCAGTTCAATATCTCTTTATATAAATATACGCCTCAGTCACTTTTTATCTACTTCATAAAACCTGTCATCATTCACCGATTAGCGTAAAATATTTATTATAGATTTGATTTGTGACATGAAATAAATACGAGTTAAAAAACTTTAAGAAATATATTCGACGCAATGGCGTTCTATGTTATATTTGACACACATTATAATCTTTCTGAGCTGTTATGTCAGTCCTGATGGAGGAAATTTATGAATGCGTCAGAGGAGGAGTGGACATACGTTAGCAAAACTGATGATAACGTGCTAGAGAATAAAAACATATTTTTAAAACTTCTACATACATGCAATTAGTTTTACCTTAAAACAAATCACAGGGCTTGACAGAGAGATAGAGTTTCAAATTAAATGTGACAGTCAGAGTTGCTACTATTTGCTTGTTACAAAATTCCCCGTGTTTCAAGACACGAGAGTAACATAGAGGATACAATTTCATTTTTCATAAAATTTGATTATTGTTAAGTTATGTCATTCGTGTTTAGAACACGATTATTTGACGTTATAAGGAAATTAACCCAGTTGTCACGTGACCCAATTTTAAGTGCTGAGAAAGGAGGGGGGAGGGATGGCTAGGACAAGTATTTGAATATGTGTGACTAATTATTCAATTCAGTTTTTATTCCATGCAGTGTCCTAATATTTAAAAACTATGCTGAGAAGAGTGATAGGAAATGATGGACGGATCCATTTTGGCAAGGCAAAAGACCCAACGAAAGACAAAATGCCTTTAATATTTGAAGTTTGGATAGTTATGTTCCAAACTGACAAATGTCCCAGATTCTAATAATTTATTTTAATAAAATTCTTTGGGTTTTACCGTTTTTCCAAGTACGTGTCAACCCAGTGCAGGTAATTAATTGTTTCCGAATACATTATATAAAGTTACCCTCTAAATTGGTGTTGAGGAGAAATAGACGCAGCGTGAAAGTGAGGACACAGGTTGTGGTGGCTGACTGTACAGTGTGAAAGTGAGGACACAGGTTGCTGTGGCTGACTGTACAGTGTGAAAGTGAGGACACAGGTTGCTGTGGCTGACTGTACAGTGTGAAAGTGAGGACACAGGTTGCTGTGGCTGACTGTACAGTGTGAAAGTGAGGACACAGGTTGCTGTGGCTGACTGTACAGTGTGAAAGTGAGGACACAGGTTGCTGTGGCTGACTGTACAGTGTGAAAGTGAGGACACAGGTTGCTGTGGCTGACTGTACAGTGTGAAAGTGAGGACACAGGTTGCTGTGGCTGACTGTACAGTGTGAAAGTGAGGACACAGGTTGCTGTGGCTGACTGTACAGTGTGAAAGTGAGGACACAGGTTGCTGTGGCTGACTGTACAGTGTGAAAGTGAGGACACAGGTTGCTGTGGCTGACTGTACAGTGTGAAAGTGAGGACACAGGTTGCTGTGGCTGACTGTACAGTGTGAAAGTGAGGACACAGGTTGCTGTGGCTGACTGTACAGTGTGAAAGTGAGGACACAGGTTGCTGTGGCTGACTGTACAGTGTGAAAGTGAGGACACAGGTTGCTGTGGCTGACTGTACAGTGTGAAAGTGAGGACACAGGTTGCTGTGGCTGACTGTACAGTGTGAAAGTGAGGACACAGGTTGCTGTGGCTGACTGTACAGTGTGAAAGTGAGGACACAGGTTGCTGTGGCTGACTGTACAGTGTGAAAGTGAGGACACAGGTTGCTGTGGCTGACTGTACAGTGTGAAAGTGAGGACACAGGTTGCTGTGGCTGACTATACAGTGTGAAAGTGAGGACACAGGTTGCTCTGGCTGACTATACAGTGTTAAAGTGAGGACACAGGTTGTGGTTGCTGACTGTACTGTGTGAAAGTGAGGACACAGGTTGCTGGGGCTGACTGTACAGTGTGGAACGGTAGGTCAGAGTAGTAGCGAGTTTCAGGCTGTGAAAGTGAGGATAAACAAACCACCGTTCACATATTACTTGATGTGAATAATAAATGAAGAACCAACGTGGCAAAGAAAGAAGTGTTGGCGCAGTCGCAGGAATGTTGAACAGCCGGGCCAGAAGACACTAATACTGGAATTCTGAGAGGAAGAAAGGCATTCGAGAGTTACTAAAACTTCTTTCATGCATTCATGTGTCAAGTCATGTGATCTGTTGATGTCACTTTTGACACACAATATCAATATTTATAAAATAACATTAGTAATAATAATTTACTATACATTCTTTTAATGTTGACCGCAAAAACAGTTTGCAATTTATAAACCTTTCTAATAATATAGGCTTACCTATAAGCTAGAGTCCAAGGCTAAAGGGAACTACATTATGTGCCTGAGACAAAGTTTTAAAAGCGAACTTATTTCCAGAGACGAGTAATTTAAATATGGCATAAACCTAAATACTTACCCGTTGGGATACTATTATTAATATCATCACCGCGTCTTATTACCCGTTCGGGTTGTACGCACTTACGCTAATGTATAATGGTAGGCTGAATGTGAGATGAAATGGAGGACCTAGAGTTTAACGTGGAATCCGAACCACGGTGGAGGTCTGGCATTCCACACATTCACAAGTCACGATTATTACACGTCTTGTCAGAGGTGAAGGGAGGGTTTGGCAATCAGATAAATCTGTGCCGGGACCGAGGATTGAAATCCGGACCCACAGCACAAAAGTCCAAAACCGTACTCCTAGACCACCAGGTCACCCATTGGGATACTAACTAAGCTAATGTGTAGTAAGGAGGGTTGAACTTAAAGGGAGTGTACCTCAATTTGAGTTGAAAGAATGGAGAAATAATTTAGAAAAACAACTCTTAGTAGGCCTACACCCGCCCGAGATTCGAAACCCGATCTCCTTGTCATGCGCAGTCCAGTCTAATGCAACGCCTTACACAAGAGTTTGAAAACTTACAGCCTGCGTCCAGTCCGCGAGACACATCTGACCGGCCAACTTGTCTGCAATACATGTATTTAACTATTACTATGGGTGACCTGGCGGTCTAGGGGTAAGGTGTCAGACTTCTATGCTGGCGGCCGGGGTTCAATCCTCGGTCCCGGCAAAGATTTAGCTGATTACCAAACCCTTCCTTCACCTCTGACAAGACATCTTGTGAATGTGGGGAATGCCAGGCCTCCACCTTGGTTTGGATTCTACGTTAAACTGTAGGTCCTTCATTTTATCTCACAATCACCCTACCATTACACATTAGCGTAAGTGCGTATAACCCGAACGGGTAATAAGACGCGGTGCTAATAATAATAAACTATTACTATGAGGCCTGCATTCATATATGAACCAAGAATATTTTTTTGTTAGCACTGTGTCTTTCTACCTGTTCAGGTTAAACGCATATGTACTAATCACGCTAATGAGTTAGGGATGAATAAAATTGATTTTAGAATAGGTATACCCACATTTGCGTTGAGGAAGAATGGAAAACCATTTAGGAAAAACCACCTTCAGTACATTTGAACACGATTAAAACCCCTAGCTTTTTTATCATCAGCAGTTTAGTTTAATGCGAAAGTAGCGCGTTAGACCATGCAGCCATCGAAGCGGGTTACACAGAAATTAATAGCTCACATTTAGTGTGCTCTAATTTGGATTGACAAAAACACTCAACTATTTCAAACTTTACTATGTCTTAATTTAATTTTGAATATGTCTAATTTAGTGTGATAATTTTTATGTTCATAATTTAATAAATACTGCTTTGAGTATTTATCTATCCTACATAAACACCTGGGAAAATATTAGTTTTTGAATATTTAAAATATACATTAATGATTTTAAATGCATGGCATCAAAGATACAATATACCTTCATCGATGGGCACGCAGATTGAACGTCAGGATATTCTGGTCTTGTTTGCCATTGTTGGGGAGGTCAAGTTTTGAATTACAGCCAGATGTATATAAGGTGTTTTTTCTAAATGGTTTTCAACATTCTCTTCAGTTAAATGCCGACACATTTTTCTTTATATATTTCCTCAACCCTTATCCATTATCATGATTAAAATGTGCATAGTCCAGACGGATAGTAAGATGCGCTGAGAAAATAATAATTGAAAGATATAAAACATGATGCTATAGGCTAAATATGGCCCGCAACAAGCCCAGAGTTTGTGAATCTGACTGATTTGAGTTTGAGACTATTGCCTTATAACATTCGACCACTGAGGTGCCGGTATGTAACTCAAAGTCCCTCTCAATGGCCCCTGCAGCCCCACGGTTCCCCACCTTCCCTGCAGTTTCCCGACCCACACTGTCACTGTAGTTCCACGACCCCAAACCCCCTTCAGTTCCTCATTAATCTGGAGATAGTTACGCAGCCTATGGTCGCCCAGCTTCACTACCTCATTACATGCGACCTGATTCTTCCCGCCTCGTTCGGGAGCTAGCACCAGTGGTTCACATTCCCAAACTACCGCGCCTTCAAACTAATTTGTGGTCCGTTGAGGAGTTTGCCTTCTTAGAAAATAAACCTGCTGAAAGCTGTCGAGGCATTTGATTGTCAACCACTAAATCAAATAATAAAGGTGAGTTATGTTGTACTAAGTAGCTTTCAATATCAATAATGATCGATTGACTTTTGAATAGCGCAATCAACAGGATAATCAGTCGTTTGAGACTGATAGATAGTCACTGTGTTTTCCAGTGGTTTTTAAAGAATGAATCCCCCCCCCTTTTTTTTTAACTAGAATAGAACAAAGATTAATTTTTTATAAATGTAACTTGAGTGAAGGCTTGTAGTTGGAGTTTGAAAAAGAATGATTTAACCATTTTGGGAAAATACGCGCAAATGTTTGTTACACACTCCATTGTTTCCGGGTTAACAGGGGGTAAGAGGGATAAATCATGTGTTCGAATTAACTGGCTTAGTTCTTCTAGTCGAGGGCCTACTATTTAAAGCTTGCAGCTAATGTGCCAAGCTCGCCAATATTATAATGTTGACATCATATCAGCTAATATTAGTGGTTAAAGGGACCATTCGAGAATCTAGGGGGCTATAGTGGCGCCGAAGAGAGTATTATTTTTATAAAGGCTCATCCTGCTATAAAACTATTACACATCTAGCCACTAAAGCTGTGAGTGAGATGTTTGATGCACTAAGCTAGTTAGTAAGTCGTGTACTGATAGATCTTACCAATATAGGTCCACCCTGTAGCCCCGCGTTCCAAACGCAGGACAAATACCTCAGTGTTAATATTAATAGACGGTCAGAGAGAATGTAAACTAACGATGGTAGCTAAAACCTACAATTTTCCTAAATTATTGTTGAATAGTATTAGTAAACCATCGCTGACCAATGTAGGTCAACGGAGCAATCAGTCTTCAATCTAATTTCTGGGAAATAATACTCGTGCTATAAATATAACGTGATGAATGGTGACCAATAAAATGGTCCCTCGTCCATCACACCGTAATCCTTTGAACAAGAATCGAAACAAAATAGCTTTTTTTTCATGAGAGAGACTTGCATAAACAAAAAGACGCAACCTTAGAGAGGAAAAGGAAGGGGATGATGAATAACCGTCCATGTTTCAAATCCAGGATGAAAAATGGCAGCCAATATAGGGGTGGCTTTAAGAAACTTCCCAAGTTCTGGCGACTGACCGCCCGTAGAAAGATCGAGTCACTGACAGGTTTACGAGAGTTAAAAAGAGTCCAAAAAAAACCTCGAAATTCAAGCGAAGAGCCGCTTGGGACGACCTCTGCCGCTACGGAGAGGAAATTATATTTCCTCCGCTATTTATTTGACCACCTCTTTGCACGCCAGCAACAAGGCCTGGCCCAGTCGCAACTTTAAGAAACCAAATTTGAAATAATTCACCTAAACTACTCAAACCTCAACCTCCAAAGAATTATGGGTGGAAAGAGATAGAGTGATTTAAACTACCATTAAAAATAAATGGCACGGTGCAAATGCACTACACATACTTTATCTCTTTAATCTTAAAATAGAAACATTTACTAAAAAGTAATAAAATCTGTGAAACGAAATAATATACTGTTGCAGAAACACTCCACCAAAGAGCATGGATGTCATAATATAAATTGTTACATAAACATTGAGAAAAGAGAAGCCTCTCTGTCCACCAAAGAGCATAACAATTTTATATTTCTAAGTACTCCACAAATAAATATATAAGTTTGAATATAGATCAGAAACCTTAGGTTTTATAAATTATATTCCAGATTAAAATATTTCTAATTTTAACAGCACTACAACTTTACAATGATAAGTTATTTAGTATTTCAAATAGTTGCGGATATTTGCTCAAAATTGGAATTTCTGATTATGTGAAGTACCCTTAAAGTTATTTCCATGGAAAAACTAGAATTGTGTTTGTTTTAAAATTTAAACAGTGTGTATCAGAATCATTAGAGTGGATTTTGAGAAAATATTTTTTTATCTTTTAGCCCTTTAGTAAACCACCCTTAAATTATGGGTTATATAGCTAATTCCAAAAAACCCTCGGGGACACATTATGAAAACCCTAGATACCAAGTTTTAGCACAATCGGTAAAATGATTTCTGTTCTAGTCCGAGATACAAATAGACAAACAGACGGCATCACGAAAACTACTTTTTTAGGTTTCAGGGGGTCAAAAAACTCGAATCCCAATTTATTGGCGATCACAATACTTCTCTCTTAAAGGGATATAATATAGAAAGTAAAAAGTAGTCTGTGTTACTAAGACTCAATTATTTTAAGTTATTTTTCAGATATTTTAGTAAAGAATCCGTAATCCTGTAATGATCATTCGTTGTAAGTCTGGAAGATGTCGAGACTAGGTATATTTAATCGAAATAAAATCACCGATAATGGCTGGTATTGGTTTTGAAAGTGTAAGTAGGTAGATTTATCCAACTACTGTATTTGTCTTAGGTTTTTTTTATGTACAAAAATATGATTTTCCTCGTATATATTCTTAGAATGTGTTTATATACGTAAAACTTTGTTTTATAATAGAATATTTCCTAATCTGTATATTAAATCTGAAAGTCGGCAAAGAGAACGAAACAAGCAGTGCAAGGAAAGACCTATGGTAATTAGAATGAACGTGGGGAGATAATTTGGGATGAAAACAATATATAAGAGAGTGACGGAAGGAGTATTTTGAGCAATTGTATGGTATTAACGTAGAGGATGTGTCAGAAAATAAGGAAAATGTTGTGAGGGTGAAATAATTAACGGGGTTGAGATGATAAAACCTATGGAAAGTGTTATTGAATGAAAAAGCTACGGGCGTTAAGGGGATCACAAATGAAATGCAAGTGTGGGGGCATGGTCCTGCTTGCCAAATTGTGCGAGTTGTTCAATATATGTGCTAGGATTTAGAATGTTCCTAATGACTGGAAGAATATTATCATTGTTCCTTTCTACAAAAGCACTATTTTTGGGAAAGTTTTGATTGAGAGGGTTCGTGAAAAACTGAGGACAAGATTTGGGGTGTGCAATGTGGTTTCATTCCAATTAGAGCTTCCATGGACCAACAAGTTATTGAGAAATGTATGGCATTAGAGAAGAAAGTTTGCTTTAGTTGATATGGAGAATGCGTAGGATCGGATGAATAGAAGTATGTTATGACATGTTCTGAGAAACCATACCTAGTGTGGATCCATGGTATGTTATGGAATATTCTGAGAAAGTATGGTGTGAATCTATGGTTAGCAAATGATATTGTGGAAGTGTATCGAGTAAAAAGTTTAGGCATCGCGATAAAATATACAGTAAAACATCGATAATTTTCGGCCATCCCTAACCGGGATACTATCCTTGTACTTCCCACACGTCAGCTTTAGGAACTATCCACGTACCAAGGACAAGGTTATACAGTTTGTTGGGTGAGAAAGGACTAGGCCCGGTTCACAGCTTTTCCATCCCCCACCCCCACCCCACTCCCCCCTCTCACTCTATTACTATGGAAGAACAGCACAATGCTGTTTGTTACTTGCTCATACACCGTAGAGAAATGAGACACACACTACCCCAATGCTCTTTTCAAATCTCACCAATACAACACCCATTCAAAACGCATACGATTTTTCTTTGACTTTAATTGACATATATCTCACCCCAATGACCCTATTTTTTTTTCAGAGCGTAATTTTAAATTTTATGACTCCAAAGTTATAGTCGTCATCATGGTACTTACACAAAGTAATAAGCTTTAACTATTTACCTTTTATTCATCGCATTTCCCTTAACACATTACCAAGCCCTTTCTCTCGGGATGTTTATGGCGACACGCGGTCTCCATCGCCCTAGCTAAACAAATGTTCCTTTTCTTTCCTAGCGTCGTCCTTACAGGCAATAACGTCAGCTGATGATCTCCTTCTACACACCCTATAGAATATGATCACAAGTGGGTACGCACTCTGCCCCTGAATGCCGCTATGGGGGGACTCAGAGAATGAAACAACTGTAAGTTCAGAATATAAAAAGCTTGGAACAAGTTCAGTCAAATGTTCCTTGCACCGCGTCTTACTACCCTTATATTTACACACTAGTTGAGAAGGGGGCAAGAAAAGTAAAATTTTGAATAAATGTATCTACATTTGTGTGGAGGGTGGGTAGCCACCGAGGATAAAGAAACTCCATACAGCCAGCAGGGATATCCTAACCTTCATGACACCGGGAAACAAGTAAATGCCGTACTCTAAATTCTAAATAAATGTATGGTCTTTGTTTCTTTCAAGCGAGTGGTGCAAGCGGCGCGGCGCGATACAGCGCGATGGTCCTGCGTGGGCCAATACAAGAAGTTAGCCAAGCGACAAAAGTTAAAATCGGTAGCCATGATGGTGTCAATTATTTGCGTAGAGGAAGCGTAGAGGAAGAGTGGAAACCCATTTAGGAAGCACCATCCTTAGTACACGCAACAAGGATTGAACCCAGATCTCCCTATCTTCGGGAGTCCAGTCTATTGCGAGAGTAGCGCCTTAGACCATGTGTCCACCAAAGTAGGTCAGTCAATTGTTAATTAACAACAAAAAGATAAACGGAACTATCTCAGGCAACTACTATCTTCTTGGAAAGGGAATCTTACGTTAAATTTGATCATTTATGTGAATAAAAACGCATTAATCACTGAAACGAATTAAAAGGGGATAATAATTCCCGCTCTTTCATACATCTCCATTGTTTTGATTTATAAATCCGATAAAATAAAAAGTTACTTCAACACTTTGAGAGAGCTGGGACCATTCTCTATCCCTAAGCAATCGGTTATGGTAGTTTTTACATTTCACATCACAAAGAACACGTCTACTTTTTACTTCACATATTCACCCAATTTCGACATATTACTCATCAGACTAGATGTGATTTAATCCAACCAACACACCCACAACAAACACACTCAGTGGATGCTGGAACTCCCTTTTTATGAATGTTCTGAGCAAGAGTGCGAGTCCCAACAGTCGCTATTTGCGCGAAAGTATCAACATAGTTGATCGCGTCAGACGCTTGGAAGTCGCCTGCACCGCTCGCGTTCGTTCGCGCACGCAGGTCAACGCCTAAGCGGCCTCTTAGTGGCGTTATCGCATACGACCCTATGCTAATATTGCTCTTACCGGCATTCCTCATCCATCAATATCAAATATGTCTGAAGCCTGGGCCATTAGCGAAAATGTTGTTTAGTGCATTAATGAGTGCCATCAATCAGTAAATTACTATGCTATAATACTTAAGGCCTTTGGTCCTGTCGAGTGCAAGTCTAAAACTTTTTTGGGGGATGGTGGGCGGGAGGGTGAAAGGCATGTCGTGGCTTCACAACCAACCAAAGTATCCCTCCGCGTCAACAATAACAACTGGATCACGGAAACCATAGATGGCGCTAGCTACCGAACAGGTCTTGCGGATAAAATCATACGTCTGGAAATATCAGTTTTCTCGAGAAAGAGTGAAATATTTATGTTAATATTTTCAACACCCCTTCTAAGATAATGTATGGATGTTTATTAATTTTTACATTTTCTTATTTTTTGTTATGAAGCTGGCAGTTTTCTATTTTTAGAAATATCAATTTTATCGATATTTGATCACTGTTAAAATTATAGAGGAGGTGTGTATATAAAAAGTATCACTTAATCAACACGCTTCTGTTCTTGAACAAATCGTTTGTTCCCATGGCTCTGCATTACCACGCCAAATGAAAAGGACCAATCGCCTTAAGATAGGATGAGGGTAATTTTTTGTAGGAATTGCATCAACATCCTCTGGGACAGAGGATATAAAACCATCTCAATCTCGTCCACCCTAGCAGTGAATCCGGCCGGGATGTAAACTCCACCTCCCGATTCAGAGTCAGTAGTGCAAACTGTTAATAGCTAATACTGACGATAAATAAAGTTGTGTGCTGAAATAACAGAAAATTCAAGTTACTTAGTCGGTATTGCGTCTATACACGCACCTAATTTTTGTGTTTGTCTAAGTAGATATCAGTGGGCACGTGGATAAAACTTCGAGCTGGTCTAGTTAACCGGTTGCAAGTAGGTTGGGGTTCAAATCCCTGTCGGGTGTACAAAGGCTGAACTTCTTTAAATTATTTTACAATCTCCCTCCATGCAAATTTGAATAAATCTCCTATAAATGATACTTGAATCATCTTTATTCCACTAACATAATTAAATGTACATGTGTGGGGAAAAAAAACAGAAATAAATGTTTTAAAAATATGTTCTGTACGTATTCGTTAGTTCCGAAAATAAAATAAAATGTACGGTATATTTTGTTGCTTGCCCCTTTTAAGGCTATTCCCCACTCAGTGAAAATGATACAACCATGCCTTTGAATGCTCGTCAAGTACAATGGATTCGAGTTATTTCTCAACAGAAACACACCGTTGCGTTCTACAAATAGCGGACGTCTCCAAAGCTGCGCGGCGCCATCACTTACGTACCCTACGGCGCTGAGGTTCGGCCTCTAACCGCGGAGATTATTCACCCTGACTGCAGCAACGTTGCCTGGCGCGCTTGAAAACTGTTAGCGCCGACAACCGGAAAATCTGCATATGAATGTCTTCATTAACTTTGTTTTCCCTGCTAAGCTGACAAAATAGCACTAGCCCGGCACCCACCAACAACGCAACTTTATTATTGTTGTTACACACTCTCGTGCCATTGCCGCAGAATTGCTTAATTCCATGTTCCAGTTTTTAAACGGTATATTAACAAAGTAGTGCTTGAGTTGAGAAATATTAACTGGTTAGAACAAAACCTATTACAGAAAATATAGGCCTGCATTATAATTCCCACTCATATTCTTTCTTTCACATACTTCGGGGGGAAATAAATAATACATCTACGCATATGTATACACTAATTACGCTATTGGGATAGGAATTAGGACGAGTGAATCAAAATGGAGTGTACTTGCATATGTGTGTTGGAAGAGTGGAAAATCAGTATCAGCTCACCCGACCGGGATTAAAATCATGATCCCCCCCGTCATCGGTGGTCCAGTCTATTGCGAGTGTGACAGCTAAGACGATTCGACCACACAAGCGGATGTTTAAGCTGTTAAATATCCCATATGTTCAGACGAATGACAATAATGATTTTACAATATGATACAATGTTTTTGCTCATGGCATAAAATACCAAAGAAAGGACATTTTTGAGACAAATGAAAACTAATTTTAAAAGATCCATGAATCGTAAATCCTAAATGTAATGTGACGCAAGGTCATAAGGCATGCACCGTTTGGGGGATTCGCATGTATATTTTATTATCAAGATCATTTCGATGAACAAATTTCATGACTGCGCCAATCCAAATTGATGTAAAAGACTTCANAATGTGGCTCCCTATCTGAAAAGGTCTCTTATGACCTCATTTATGACCACAGAAAGTGGCATATTCCAATCAAAAAGTGCAGCTTTTTTTTATGTACCAGACGTACTATCACTGTTCATTTATTTCAAACATACACATCAGAAGATGTGCATTTGTTTCAAAGGTCGCTGTAAAGTAAGTTGAATTGGTTAAAGTACATAATAAACTTTATGGAATGAAAGATTCAATAAAACAGATGATAGGGTATTAAGCTTATTTATTGACAAGTTTGTTACGATGGGAACAGAATTATCTGCTGGTAGTTCCGTTTGAGGTTCAATCCAATTTTCATAGGAAGGGTCTTTAAGAAAACGCAAACATGTTTTTTTTTTGCAAATGACAATGGTAATATTTTGATATATTATCATTGATAAAAATCCAAAGTCACAGCTGCAGATCGTATTGTTTGAAACTAGATCTAGTAGCTTTCATAGTTGTGTTCGTATGAGAATTTGACTGAATATAAACGCCAAGAAATCGCCAGTCTATCAGGTAGAAGTGATTCTTCTCTCCACCAGGCTCGCTAGTGTTCTCCAGCACCAGTAAATGTTTCTCTGGCGGTTACCAAGAATCTTCTTATTTATTTCTCACCCCTCACAACAAACAGGCGGTCTGAAGGAAACGATCAGAAAATATTGTGACCCTCTCCCCCTCAGTCAGACCTTCGTAACAATGCTTTCTAGCGGAGACATTTTAAAATAATCTCTAAATTTCACTAAACAATCGACCTTGGTGGTATTGGAGTAGAGTGCTCGCCCGATTACCGTGGGTTCAAACCCAACGGGGGTCAACGGATATTTTTTTGGATGATAAAAATCCGTTGCACGACTTCCTTCGTAAGGAAAGTAGAGTCGTCGGTCCCGTGTCGATTGTGGCTTGAACAGAACCCGGGAAGGTAAATTGACAGGTCCTTTCCCTCTCGCTTAAAGACATTCTCGTGTGCTGATATAATCTGTAGGTTCAGAAAGTACATGTTAAATACCTCGAATAATAATTCATTCAATAGGGGAAGCCTATGTTAGAGGGTGTTCTTTGTGTGTCTACATTCAACGACGATTCTAATACCTGAATACACGCTACGTCGAAACAATCGGATGCAAACGAAACGGTTGCTTTGACTCAAGGTGGGATGGAAGGAAACGCTAGCCAAGGTAATTAATTTTGCAATTTTTATAGCAAAAACATATTTTATGAGCAAGATGAGTGAAATATTCCGTCAGTGAATTAGTTTGGTTTGGTTTTCTACACACAGTAATCCCAACACTTCGTTTATGTTTGTCTTGGGCAACGCAGTATTTGAGTACAATATATATTTTTAACATAATTTAAAAACATTCTAAACAAGATTGTAAGTAAGGATGTAAATTAAGATATAATATAAGTTAGGACTTTAAAGTAAATTAGTAAAATGAAATGTTTAAAATGTATTACCAATTTATTTTCAAGTCTTTTCTTATTATTTTAAAACGTTTATTTTCCAATTTCAGGAAGTTAATTTAGAAATATAAAAGAATTGTTGAAAATGGCATGTGTCAAAAATTTAACAAAACATATTTACAGTAGCATGTTTTTATTTATTTTGGTCAAAAAAAATATTTTTTGTTTGCTGTAAAAAGTGTAAGAATACGGACCTAAACTAATGCTCCCTTCCGTCCCACTATACGTCGTCGTTTCGGTTTGTTTATCTCACCAATAGTTTGTTTACTCGCTGCAAGTAATGCAAGAGAGGAAATAGTTACTCTACTCCACGCAGCATTCATCGAATGCACAGCATCTTAGCATAACCAGGCTCCAATGTAACAAGTTGATGAAATTTGGTAAATGTTTAGTAAATTGCGGCGGTGCCAGTAGAGGGCACCACAACAATGTCTACTTAGATACAGAACCAATTCCAAGACCTCGTCTACTCCACAAGAATGCGACCCGACTCCTATTCCCTCCAAACTCTGCTGGTAAACTCCCCGCGCTGATTGATACTTTGTGAGTGTGGCCACAAGGAACCGTTTCACCTCGGCAGGAACGCCATTGGGGATTTTAGTTTGAGAGTATTGATTATTCGAGGTCTGCCTTCTAGAAACAATTTCTAAACTTTAGGAAACAAGACATGTTACATGATCAGAAATGAACAGTCCTGCTCTGCTGTTTCTTGTTTGACTAACCAATTGCTTTTACAGGAAACGAACAAGCTCCACAGTTTCTATTTTCTTAAGGTTGAGTGCAAGCGGAGGCGAAAAAAGGTAAAGAGTTTTTGCAATTTTTCTTCCATTTTTTTATTACAAAATAAAGAAAATATATTTCCAGACTGCAGTGGAAACATAGAGTTTAATTTTCTACACATATTCATGACATCGATATATAGCAATCAAAGAGGTAAACAAAGCAAATAAAAGTTTCAAAGTCTGATCAACATTTACATGCTGTGTCGTGGGGGGGGGGGCCTTGTACCCACTGTTGTCTATCCACGTACTAGCATGCTCTGTTAACTCTATACGTAATTAATAGGGTATTTTTAGCAATAGATCTTACTACCCGTTTGGGTTATACACCTATGAAGTAATTAAACGAATGTGTTAGGGATCAGGAAGGTTAAATTTAGAGGGAGTGTACCCGCATTTGCAAAGAGTGGAAAACCATTTGGGACAGAACTACCCTCAATACACTCGACCGGGATCAAACCCCAATCTCCTTGTCTTCAGCAGTCTAGTCTATTGCAAGAGTAGCGCCTTAGACCATGCGGTCACCTAAGCGGGTCATAATGTATTGATTGCATCCTCTTTAACTCTTTACATAACTCGAATGTATTTATTACATGTTCGGTTGACTCTACTTAGTTTGCATGCATTGATTGAATGCTACATTGACTCTCTACTTGATTTACATGTATCGCTCTGTTATTCTCTACTTAGCTTGCATGTACTGCGACTGGTGAAAGAAACGGGAAAACCAAGTAAGCAAGGTTAGGTTTGCTTTAGGAAAATCAAAGTTTCTATTAAGTACGTTTTTATAATAGCCATAATAAAATGTTTGTGTGTTGTGTGAATTGTTTGGTTAGTATTCCAATGTATCTGTATGTGTATTTGTTTATTGTGGTTCTCAAAATGAAACACAGGTACTATGTCCGACAGAAGAAGAAAAAAGGTTGGACTTAGACCGAAAAGTGAAAACTTTTATGACCAAACTATACAATTTTATTGCCTTAAACTAAAATGGAGGCCCCGCGTTTTACTTTGTTCGTCCTGTTTCATGAAGCGCATTAATATATATATATATATATATATATCACGATTCTTTCTTTGTACGCGTATGAGTTGGATCCCTAGGATTAGTTGAAGAATATAGAGACAGTTGAATTGGGCCCACGCAGTTTAAGACTGTATGGCTGTATGAGTTGGATCCCTCATTTTTTACAGTGGATGTTTACACTAGTGTTTTTTAACTGATATCCGTTTCGTTCTCACCATGTTATTATCATGAAATTTATGAAAAATGACAAGTGAAAGCTTCTGATAGTGATCGACGAGTACAAGTTCAGGTTAAAGGCTATGTGGAACAAGGGACTTGCTGCAAGAGCACATGTCATTGGTTTTAAAACGGTCTGCAAGTAATTCTATACATGAAAGCCACACAGAACATATCCGTGAGAAATGCAAAGAAGTCGAGCAATTCTTTAAAAAGGAAAGCTTTAAAAAATATTTCTTCAAGGTCTTCAAAAATTCTTCGTATGGAAATGAAACAAGGGACTGTATGTACTCTCACGAACGATGATTTGACATTCATCAAGGATAACATACGTGCTAGTTCTTTTGTCCATCTTTAGTTGATTACTAGCATACCGCGTTAGATGTAATGGGAATAAAAACCAATAATTGTGAAAAATGTGTTTGTGAACGATCATGTAAGCTCTATAGGTTGTTTTTTTTCCACGGAACAATTTGAAAGTTTCGTCTGAAGTTTCAAAAGCTGTACCGAGTTCTTCACACACATTTTTTTTCAATCGACGATATAAAGAGGACATCTATGTACCTTGTTGCCGAATATAAGGAAACCCACATATGCGCGAGCGTTCCAACATTTAGTCAGCTGTATCGCCACAATTCTATCGGCGACACATTCGCACCCTCTGAATTTTTTTTTATAGATTTCGAAGCAGCAAAACATATTTCAGTAGAGGAAGTGTGGCCAGCTGCACAAATAAGAGATTGCCGATTTCATTTGGGTCTAAATTGGTGTAAGGCTGTAAGAAAAATTCAAATTTTCGGCCTCACTATAATGTACCGAGACACCAATTCCGAGGACAGTTATTTTTATAATACTTTTTTGAACTGCCTTTTTTTTTAATATTCTTACGATGGATGTATTTTGGATGTTTTACAGTCGACTTGATGACAATTATTTAGCCTTCAATATGGTCCAGCTCACCGAATAAATTTTGGAAAATTATATTTCCCCTTAGTGTGTGGGCTCAATTCTTCGTCAGTACAAATCAAACAAGAAACATTTGTGTAAGGTAGGCCTACAGTCGGGAACATACATCAGGTGTAGGAGTAAAGAGTATGGGAAGTAAAAACATGGACAAAAATAGGTATTAATTAGGGAGCAAATGCTAAAGTTGGAGAAAAAACAAAAACTCTAGCCATATCTTGATAATGAGAAAGTTAAGATAGCACCCAAAAAACCTGGGGGATGACTCGGCAACCTTTTCTTTCAAACAGGACGGACTCAACTAATACAAGATTTAGGTGTCCGGACACAACAAATTAGCATCGCTTTCTTTAATATGTCCTACCACAATCGAATCTGTGGGCATGCGGACTAAGCGTCACGCTCATCTAGTTCGCTTTGTTGTGGCGGTGTACGGGGTGAAGAAAACCGGGAGGGAAGGTAATCGGGGTTCGAGTCCTAGCCAAGTGTACTAAGAGCGGTTATCGCCAAATGTTTTCACTCTTTCCTTCCTCTTCCAAGAGCCATTAGCATAATTAAAATGAGTATAGATCGAATGGGTAGTAAGAAAGGTGGCCAGGAAACTCAGATGGTCACCTAAACAAAAGGCGTTGAGCACGCGCTCCGATCAAAGATTGTTGACTGTAAGCATGACGAGGGATGGCCGCGGGCAGCTCCCAGCTGTATGAGAGGGGGAAAGGGAGAGGAGTATCAAGGTCGTGGACAACACAACGCGAGGTGACCTCTGACTGAAGAACGAGTCAGGAGATGGAAACAGCGGGTGTCGTGTGTATGGGAGGCTGGACCATTCTACCCAACACCAACAACACAACAATACAGTTTTCTTTTTATCTTAACTAAGGAACAGCAACAGACTAAATCAATTCGAAATATTATACAGATATTACTTGATTTTTTCCATTGTATATCAAGACAAATAGGTGACCTGGTGGTCTAGGGGTAAGTGTCGGACTTCTGTGCTGGGGGTCCGGGGTTCAATCCTTGCTCCCGGCACAGATTTATCTGATTACCAAACCCTTCCTTCACCTCTGTCAAGACATCTTGTGAATGTGGGGA
>CABFOW010003402.1:16314-42240 GCA_902141385.1 Timema californicum
ATCCGAACCACGGTGGAGGCCTGGCATTCCCCACATTCACAAGATGTCTTGTCAGAGGTGAAGGAAGGGTTTGGCAATCAGATAAATCTGTTCCGGGACCAAGGATTGGACCCCGACCTCCAGCACAGAAGTCTGACACCTTACCCCTAGACCACCAGGTCACCAAAAGAACTGAATTAAAAAGTATATAAATATATAGTTGCTTATAGCTCAGAAACTATTGGTTTTATAAAAATATATTTCAAATAAAGTATTTGTATCTTTAATGGTACTACATCTTGACAATGATAAGTTATTTCATAGCCCGAAAAGTTGCAGAGAAATTATGAAAAATTGGAAAATTTCCCCAGTGTATATTACCCTCAAAGTCATTTTTATGATAAAATGAAATTTCCTTTGTGTGCGCGCACGCGTTTAAGAAAGAATAAATATTTGCTCACAATGCAAGAAAATTGTAGGTTTTTTTTTTCACAGGGCAATATTGTATAAGTTTCAACTTTAAAATGACAAGTGAAATACAGCGCTGTGAGGTTAGGTGACAAAAATCAAAAACTTTATATGTTCCACTTTCCTATGAATAAAGCATCAATGATTGTAACTGTTGATGGATTTTATTTTTTAAAAATTACACATTTGTATTAAAATAGTTTTTTTTATTATCATCAACAATTTAACAAGATATTTATGTTTTATAACTTTATTATAAATATATTCATATAACTTACACTTTGCCTACACCTACATAAAAGACACTTAAGTCTCTCACTTTATTTGTTTCAAGATGGCATAAAAAGATGAGGGTACCTAGTAAACAAATAAATACATATTTCAAACAGCGCTGTTCATTAAATACATTTGGCTGGTCTAAGCTAAATTGGTTCTAAAAAACATATATTTTAATGTGATTTTATAAATAAAGTAGGCATCCACTAATCTCTTGAAACCCTTTTGTATAACATAACTACTTTAGAGGTGTACGATGATTTTTAAAACATCTCGTCGAAGAAACAAAAAACAACAGGTTTTGAAAACAAGGTTGGGACAAAAATGTGTAATAGCCGAAATTCATATTTGTCCATTTTTGTTGTTCTGTTCTGTATTCTCCATTTACACTGTGAGTTGGCATGCTTACCTTGCATGGCTTCATTAGGATGTAGATTATTAGCTAGAACCATAATGTAATCAGTCAAGGTAAGACTGCCACCTTCATGGATAGGATTGTAAATTATTATTGAATTAGAATGTTACATAAGCTGTTAAATACTCTCCCACTAAAACATTGATTATATTTGTGGAGTATTTAGGTATATAAATCTATATAATATTTTTCACTACCCTAAAACAATATAAAAATGCTTAAAACTTCTCTATTGAGGAATATTTAGTATATTAACTTTGTCTTTGAATCGAAAACACACCTATAATTTTTTTAAATTTTGTTTGTAGGGATTTTTATTTGGGTGAAAATTAGGTTTCATTTGACTACATCACTTCAAAGTAGTGCTTGTAGTGAAGCAGATAATTTAGAACATGTTGAATATTTTTTTTTTAAAAAAAAAGCTTTGTTGAAACACTTCAATCGAAACATACTAAAATTATCATGGAGTGTTAGTTTAATTCACCGAAATTGTTCTTAAAAAGAGGATATTGAATGTATTTATGCTTACAAGAAAATAGTCAGCTCTCAATTTACAAAAATTTTGGAACGTGGTGATATTTCTACCAGTTTCTAATTTAGGAATTAGGGGCTGTCCATAAAATGTCACAATAAATTGTAGAGCCTAAGTAATCCTATTATTGAAACATACATGTTCGCTAAGCTTGCCAGTCAAAGTCGATGAGTCAGGTTGATTTCAAAATAAATACGCTTAAATGTAATATGGTGAGACTTTATCTGAATCCTTCCCCTTACCCCCTATTATGTCTACATAGTTTATACATAGCCCATTATCTAACAAATTTGCATAGCTGGGTGTTACAAAACAAATATCATCATCAAAGGTACCTTACTCAGTTATCATCAGCTGGTGGTACAGTGAGAATTATTATATTTTTGTTGCATTTATTATTGACAGATTCAACTAAGTACAGTATAATATAAACTACATTAAAATAAATGGCGTGACAAATTAATTTTTAGGAATTCCTTTCCTTAACCTTTACTTAGGGGTAAACTATGAATTATGGAGCCCTTTAAAAAAAGCATAACCAATTTGCTAATTGAGAGCTGGCCATATACAAGTACCAAAATCAAACCCTACTGATCAAAGAGAAGATCAAGTTTTAGTCCAACAGATCTTTTCTAATATGATTTTGAATATATTGCTCAATTATATGAGACACCACACACATTTGATTTATTTAATATGTAGTCCTGTCTTTCCGCGTGCTTTATCATTTCTTGTAGAGATATGTCTTTCTCTTTTTTTAGTCACTAACTAATTTGTTTAAAATTAAAATTCATTATAATTTTTATAACAAAAAATCAATACTGATCCTAGATAATACAAAGATTGTAATGACATTCGATGTTCAAACAAACAAAAGTTGTGTAAAACAAACACCATTATTTGTAATACACAAAAATAAAATTTGGTAGTGCTTAAATTTTAAATTATTACTAAAACAATCCATAGGGATAAAAATGTATTGGCAATTCTCTTAGTTTTTAAGTTAATAATAAAAAGTTCAGGTACCATACACTAATAGTTTTTAATAAAATATATTATATTATGTTGTATATATATATACCTTTGGTTTGTATATAAAATACTATAAAATACTTATTTTTAACATATATACATATATTTTAACTTTCCACTTCAAGAAACGAGAACAACGCCTAGCTCTTCAATACACTATAAGTTTAATTATATGTTAAAATAACAACTATGAAAGCTATTTAATGTACAGTGTTTTTACAGAGCAGGTGGCTATACATAAAGGAGTTGCTGGTACAGTAGCCCCATGGCTTCTTTGGTGCTGACTGACAGCTTTGAAATGTTACCAGACCAAATTATGTATCCATACGCTGAACCAAATGATCTGTAAAAACATGTGTTTAGCAGCTGTCACTTCTGACGGTCAACATTTAGGTATATACCTAAATGTTGACTGTCAGAAGTCAGCTGTGAGTTTCAGTCAGCACCAAAGAAGTCATGGGGCTAGTGTAGGTAGTATTCAGTTTGTCATTTTTCAACAACATTTATGAAACAAACAAGTTATCTACTTTTTATTTCGGCCATATTAGTGTGGGCACACTTAAGTCTATTTTTCATAGGAAGCTAGAAAGTTACTAGATCTACTTTTAACGTATGAATACGTCAAGTGTTGATTGTTTAATGTTTAGATGCACATTGACACTAAGTCATTAGAAATGTGTATTAAATATGCTAATTTTTTTTTTCAAATGTATGTTTGTATGTTCTTATAAAATCAGTAAGAAACACAAAAAGTTATACTTTGTTATTTAACATGATTTTTGAATTTAGCAACCTAGCAGAAGAAACCGGCTTTGAACGGGGTAACCACACCATGTGTTGCATGGTTACCCCTGGCAAAAAAAATCCTTGTTTCAAACAGACAGAAAATAAAATTTATTAATTTTATTTCTTCCGGCCGAGTTTTTAATTAAATTAATTTAAGAGATTGAATCAAAGATTTAAAATTCTTGCTTTGAGATGCAAATGTTTGTGAAGAGGGCTTCTAATTTTAAAATGTCATCCTTCTGCATGCGGTAGATATTGCGCAATGCTCAGTACAGACAGATAAACAAATAATTTCAATTTATTAATATAGATTGTTATAAACAATTAACTTACCACTATTATAATCTTATTATACTCATTATTATTATTAATATTATTACTATATCACTTTATCTATAAAATTATCATTACAAAATTCGAGTTCAATCGGCTACATTAGAATAATTTTTTAATCAATATATATTTCAAGATATAAAATAAGTCTATAAAATGGATTTTCAACTAAATATGTTTAAAATAATACACAAATGTTACATGAAATTACTATAAGTTTAGATGTGTGTGTTTTTGTTATAGATCGACTCCCAGATCATTAGAATTATTTATCGAGAGCTTCAATTCTTACTGTAGTCACAAGATTTGAAAATATTCTCATAAAACCTTTCAGCACATTTCAAAATGAGGATTCTTTAAATGTGACTCTATATTTTAACTTGGCCATAACACAGGCTGAGGCTCATATCTTAAAACAGGAACCTTTTAAGAAGAAGGCACATTTCAAAACACCTGGATCAAGGTGAGACCATCATATTGTATTTAGGTAAATATATAAAATATCTAGATAGATAATGGTTTAAAAATATGTACTAGCCTGCTTCGGAATGCAGATGAGATATTTCAATATTTTAAACCTGTGAAAATTCTAGAATTTCACTTTTTAAATTGAATTGAAGGTTGTATCCAAATTCTCTATTTTTTGCGTCATCACCTTGCCATGTAACCTCGACAATTGCACCAGAAAGGATATGTAAAAGTGCATATTCGTACTAATTCTCAATAAGTATACTGATGCACCCCTCATTCTTGGATCCAAGTAGGGAAGCAATACATCGTTAACATGCCCTCACTAGTACTTGGTGTCTTGTTTGATTGTCAACCATTTTACTATTCTTTTTTTCCTTCATTAGAGAATAAAAATTTACATATGCAGCCATCTTACACTTCACGGAAATATTTATGGTATTGTAATTACGCAGAAATACAAATTACAAGAAGGCCATGTTTTTACTTAGAACATTAAAAAAAAGAATCAAAACTTATTTAAAAATCATTGAGGCGTTTTTGAAGAGTAATTTTTTTTTTGCTCAAAATAAAATAAAACAAAATCTTTCCATGAAATTTACTACTTGACCTTTTAAATGAAAATTCTGGCCAATTGTTATTTATTTAAATGTGAATTATCTAAAACAACATTTCAATAACAACAAAAAAGTTCCTCCAGCCTAAGAAATTTAATTCCCGACAACCAATAAACATTGGTAAAATATGCTAAGGAGGCTATTAAAATGGACAAATTGTGACTTAAGTCAAATATTTATAAAAACGTTTATATATTTGTAGTCTACCATTTATGGTTTGTTATGGGCCAATTTTAGTAGCAATTTTTTTATTTATTGCACCAGATCACTATAAAAGTTGATTTATTCCAATTTTTAACCTGAAATAAAGATTTTATATGCCGACTTTTTACACAGTACTCCCATTTTTTTTTAAATCAAATTCAATCATTTTATTTACCACAAATCACTGAAAATAATATCCATTAATTAAATCGGTCTATATTTTAGTTTAGTTACATTTACTCTCATGAGGGATAATAGATGGCATCAAGCATAGTTTCTAAGATTGTTGGTAGGGATCAGCCCCGCAATCCCAAGGATCATTGATCGTTTGAATAATATTATGCACTCTCAGCAAAATTATGTGCTAAACCTTTGACTTAGCTTAGAATATTTGCTCACTTTGGTTCAAGAGTAAAGTTTCGGATTCCACACTCACAAAGCTTAATAAATATTAATTATGTTTAGAATATAGCATATTGTAAATTATATTTAATACCAAAATTTATATAGTTATGCAAAGTATAATATTTTTATCAAATAAAAACGGTTTTCTTTTTAATATTCAAGCTTTTATTCGGCATCGGGGATATCTAATATTATTTGATTTGACTTCGCTTCGAATTGAAAAAGTGCACTTCACACACTCCTAGTGGTGAAGGTATATTTTTCAAGGTTATCACACAAAGGTCCTTAATACAATTCAGATACAACCCAAAATATTTTATTACTAACACAATATTTTTTAATGCGTATGAAGATTTGGAAAATGTTTCGAAACTAATATTTTAGCATGACATTTAATTCATTTTAAAATAAAATATAAATACAGCCACATGACTTACGAGAAATGTGACAGTAAAATTGTTGATCATATTTTTGTTACAGATCAACGATTAAAAAATAAAAAAGATTTCATTATTCAAAAGTAACACATTTAGATTCGCGTTCATAATTTCTAAGCTTCATGCAAGTTTATCACTTTTACTAATTTTAATGTATTTTACTTATTTTAATCCCCCGACACAGTTACTGTCCTGATAATATTATTACCGAGCAACAAATACTTGACCTGGTGAGTGAATCATTGAAACGCTGTCTCTCTGCTCCTGAAGGATGCCTGTCAACTCTAGGAAAGGTTAGTAAACCAGATCCTGGTTATTTGTCTATAGGGACATTAACTTTGAAACAGTTCAATGGAGATATTTTCTTTTAGATATAGATATATATATAAACATATATATACATATATATATGTATAGAGAGAGAGAGAGAGAGAGAGAGAAAGAGAGCTTTTTTGAGAATCTCATGGCAGTGAGCCCAGTATTCATCAGTCAGGACCAGAGTTGATTATTTCAAATTACCCCAAATAGTACTCTTTTCAGCAGCTGTGAGATCTGGATATTGATGCTAGTGTCAGAGCTCATTGGTAATATTGTCCTGTGACGAGCCCAGGATATTACAGCCAGTGTCAGAAATCGATGGTAATATTGTCCTGTGGCGAGCCCAGGATATTACAGCCAGTGTCAGAAATCGATGGTAATATTGTCCTGTGGCGAGCCCAGGATATTACAGCCAGTGTCAGAAATCGATTGTAATATTGTCCTGTGGCGAGCCCAGGATATTACAGCCAGTGTCAGAAATTGATGGTAATATTGTCCTGTGGCGATCCCAGGATTTAAAGGCCAGTGTCAGAGCTCGGTGGTAATCTCGTCCTGTGGCCGCGAGCCCAAAGCAAGGAAGTCATCTTCCTCCTCCTGCCACTCCCAGCCCGGGTAGTCGAGGAGGGAGATCTGTGTTGCGGGTAGGTCACCGTGTTTGGGCTGTCCCACGCTGTAGTTGCTGTTGAAGGCGGAGATGGCCAGATCTCGCCGACTCCACTCCGAGCTTGGGGTCTGCTTATCGGTGTCAACGGATAGACTGGCAACCGGCTGGAAGGTGGTCACACTACCGTGCCTGGGATCCTGGTCCAGGTAAATAAGCTGTGCCGGTGATGGGCGGGTTGTCTGTATGGGGACTAGGAAGTTAGCCAGCTGAGCCTGGGCCACCTGCAATCACACATTTGACCCATCCATTTAACCTAATTATATAACTTACAATTTTTTATGGTAGACGATAGATGGTTCCCCTAATTTTATTTTGAGTTTTTAAAGAAAGTACATGAAAAGTGGATAGAAACATATAAAAGGTACAAACACAATATGCTTTTACTAGAGATGGGTCAAATCCGAATCTACATTTTATTTCCGAATCTCGAATATCAAAACCGAATCCTAGCAAGTTGTTAGAAATTTTAATGATTTACAAATAGACCTACATTACACAATATAGGCCTAACTGTAAATTAGGATTTATTTCAATCATGCTTTCAATTTTAATCAACTCCAACCACCCCTCGCAAAATACTGGTTAAAATCCAGCCAAATTAAACAATCTAGACACATATTAAAGTTTAAAAATAAAATTAATCAAAATTTGAGTGTCTAAGTTATTTTTAAAAGTGTTGATAGAATTGGTTATGTTTCTAAAAAAAACATGTGAAATAAACAAACAGATTAGGCCTAGTTTTTACCTTTTGATCAACTTTATCATCTTGAGGTATTATAATTTATTTTGATAAGAAAGCTAAAATAAAAATACAAATGATTTAAAAAATATAAATAAAACAACATGCTTAACAATTAAACATACATTGGAAATAGTGAACTCAATAATGCCTAATTATGTATTATTATTGTTATTATCTTTTATATCTATTATCTTTTATCTATATTCACATAGAAAACAAGAAATATATTCGATTCTTGCGATATTTCGATTTCTGAGAATACATTCTATTTAAAACACAAACATATTTTAGACTCTTGCAATATGTTCATTCTTATTTTATTAGGCAAGACTGCATTTGAATATTTTTACAATTACTTCAATAACATTTTTTTTTTAAATAATAAACTCTTGGTCAAAATCAATTTAAAAACAAATTATGAATTAGCAAGTCGTTATTTGATTCTTAAAACTCGATAGCACTTACTAAGTGATCAGATTATCTGAATCGATTTTGCTACAAATGGACAAAGAGGCAATGGCTGCCTCTTATTTATTGAGATTATAGTGGGATCGAATCCACTATTTTACGAATCTTAAACTCAAATCCGAATTTTGGATAAAATTATGAACATAAGAGGAAATATAAATATGATAGAATAATAGAAAATATAAATAGAAAAATATGTTAACATTTGTTCTAATAATCCATTCATTATAACATTCATGCATTCAGTTAAGTGTTAAATTACTGGTCTGGGACCTGGTTGTTAAGTTAATTCAATAATTCTAATTGGTTTTGAACCACCAATAAGCAGAATTAGAGCTCTAAAACAAATTTCACTTGAAAACTTATAAAAAAAAATTATTTGAATCTCGAATCTGAAATATTCTTGAATCATTGAATCTCGGATGTCCTTAAGGATTCGAGGGTCCCACCCCTAATTTAGACTAAATCTAACTAAGATACTGCAGAAGGGGTTATATATAACACGTTATTCTGCGACGCGGGAACATTTGTGATATCAAAGGACCTCACAAACTGTTAAAAGGCTCGGGCATAACTCCATGCGACGGAGCTGTGAGATCACAATTTCTTTATCCAGTGTCCTCATAAATTGTGTTTAGCTGACTCTCCTGTTCTCGCTGTCCTAGAGCAAGGCTTCTCTTCGACTGGGTTGAAGCTCCACCCCCTATTCTCAAGAGAACCAACAGGTTATTATTTGAAAGTGACTGATTCAGCCATTACCATCAAGCAGGCAAGGTCCATAGGTTGCTCGACACTCGCTCGTTAACAGGATATGATAAAATATTATCTGGGGTATGGTAGCGGCACTGCTTGTGTGGATCAACATCTTGCCGGAATCATATTAAAATAATATGCTCTTATAGTTATTACAGAATCCTTGACAAAATGTCCGGGGGAAAACAATAACTAGATTAAACTAAAGGAAGCACAGGAAAGATGAAGAGAAAACATATAAAAGGGAACAAACACAATATGGCGTTTGCAATGAAAAGCTCACAGTTCACACTTTACATTGCTTCCACTGGACATAGAGGTATTGACAGCAGTGTAAAGCGTTAACTAAGTTTGTCTTTTCATTGTAACAGCCATATTGTATTTGTTACCTTTTGTTTTTTCTATCCACCTTTCCTGTACCTTCTTCTAAATATAAATTATGGATTAAACTAAATAAACTGTACCGGGAGATATCAATTAGCCATCATAATTATATTGTTTTTTGGTAGTTTTTCCATTTATTTGATGTATTTAACGTGCACTTTTTGAACCGACTGATTATATCATCAAATGATTTACAAACTTAATTTTAGCTCGATTCTAGAAACGATGCAACATCCCATCTAATGGCAGATAATGCATCACTATAAAGAGGAATCCCCAACTTAACCAATGCCATTATCATTAACTCGGAATCATCTTTTTTTTGCACTTATAGCCCTCTTTTTCCAACATACAATGATAAATACTATAATGGAGTATGGATTATGAAGGAAGCATTTTAGCGATAATCTACCCACATTTGCGTGGAAAACCATTCAGGAAAAACCACTGAGTAGACCCAGTGGGGATTCAAACCCCAACCTCCCCGTTTTCAGCATGTCAGTGGGGAATCAATTTTGACATCCTTAAAACACATTTTAAAAATGTACTTTCACTGCCATGGGCCGCTTCCTAATATAATAATTGTGTGTCTAATATTGTTTTAAATCAACTAACTTTATTTCAGCACTACTTAGATAAATGTGCTGGCTAATCTACCAACTTTAAACCACAAAATTAGGGACTGTAAATTTACCCAATCTTGCCCTAAACATTAGGATATTTGCAGACCCCAAACAGAATCAAAAGTGTCGGTCTTGCACACCTCCATCAGCTGCCTTTCAGTTATTGGCCATGTCAAGATGTTCAAGACCCTAACAATCCATGCAGAGCTAACAAGTCACCTGGTGTGGATTTTGCCTCTTGTATCTGGACAGCACCCTATCTCCCCAAGCAAATAGCACCCTCCAGTCCTCCGGGGGTGGACCTAAAGAGTGCACAGGTGTGTTGAGCAAGGTCAGGATACGAACCAGGTCCATCAGCACCGGTCTGAAACCCACGACAAACTACTAGAGACACCAACATTTTGTGGGATGTGTTTTTATGACTTTTAGTTAGAATATTAGAATGGCTATTAAAACATATAAAGTGCATTGTAGTGCTTATGGATTCATAATACATACTAGACGGAGAACGACTAAAAACTATTAAGTACACAGATGATCAAGCGGTGTTAGCAGAGTTGAAGGAAGAACTGAGGGACATGATGGATGCTATTATAAGAGTGGGAAAGAAATTTGGAATGAAGGTAAACATCGGTAAGAGGAAAGTGAGAGTTGGAAAGGAAGAAGGCAGTGTTGTTATATTCATTGAAGGGAAGAAACTAGAACAAGTAAGGTAATTCTAATATTTGGGAAGTCTAGTGACTTGGAATGGATAATGTATGGAGGAAGTTGAAAGTAGGATAAATATGGGAAAGGGAACATATGGAAGGGTGAGGGGATTACTGACAGCGGAAAGAGTCCCGAGTGAGTTAAGGAAGAAGTTTGCAAAGTGTTTTGTGTGGAATGTGGTGATGTATGGATCTGAGACGTGGACCATCAGAAAGAGGGAACAAAGATATTGGGAGGGTTTTGAAATGTGGTTTGGGAAAGAGTGGAGAGGGTAAAATGGATGGACCGGGTAAGGAATGAGTAAGTGTTGAGGAGGGTAGGAAAGGAAAGGATCCTGATAAGGATAATGAAGAGAAAAACGTTTTGGTTGGGCCACACATTATAAGTATTATTTAATGTAGAGAATCATGAAGGGAAATATAGAGAGAAAAAGAGAAAGGAAAAGGTGTGGAATGCCAACAAATATCAATAAAGGAAGAAAGTAGAAAAGGATGAAAGAAGACGCTCAGGACGAAAGAAAATGGAAGATGTCCAGTTGACACCTGTCTCAGGACAGAGTCACAGAATAAAAAAGAATACATACACGAAACAAAACAAAAATGAATCCTTTTGCGAAATTGATTATTTGACCTTTTAAATGTGAGCTATGGTTAGTTTTGTTGAATTAAATATGATTTAAAGATAACATTCCAATAACAGATCAGAGTTCCCTCAGATTAGCGAGATTGTTTACCTTCAACCAAAGAACAGTGGTAAAACATGTGTTTGAACAGAATATTATGACGGCCATATTGTGACCAAATATACACGAATAAAAATAAACATTCCCTAAAAAAGCTATATAATTTGTTTTAACCTTCTATATTTCAATTGTTAGGTTTCTAAAAAGGGCTAAAGCTGTAATCTATTTGTTGCTTTATGACATTTAAAATAAAAGATGATTTGTTACCAATTTTAACCAAAAATAAATAGACTTGTATGACAATATTAATCTACCTGTAGGCCTGTATGACAGACGATCTTGAGTTGTTCAACTGGTAGAGGTCTCTAACTTGTTTGCGGGTGTCGTTCAACATGGCTAGGAACAGCGACGCCTCTGGCCGCAATGTGGAGATGTACTTTTGGAATGTTCCACGTTCTATAGTGTCTAGAGGAGATAACACATGATTTATAAACAACCTCTCTAAAACAAAACCGGTAATGTGTCATACATTTGGATGATTTCAATAAAAAGAGCTAAATTGCTATAATGAGATGTTAAATTGTTTACATATAGTGTAAGAAGTTATAACTATGTAGAGGTTTAAACTTTTTAATCTGCCATTAGTTTGAAGGGCAGCCACCAGTAGCAGTACAAAGGCGCCAAAGATGTTTACATCTGCAGCCGAGTGTTTTAGTTTTACATTCTTGTATAGGGGTTTGCGAGGTCCGCTATTTTAGTTCGAAGCAAATTCAAATTAAATACATGAAATATTCTTAAAGCTGAACTGAAATGTTAATATTATTTAATTGTTTTATGCTTTATTAAAGGTTATATTGTTATTTATACAATTTTATGCCATAAAATTCACAGGTGGCTGCGAAGTCTAACGCACTACTCTCATGTTAGACTAGTGACAAATATGGGGAGATCAAGGTTTGATCCCGGTCGGGTGCACCGAGGGTGTTTTCTTTTTATAAATGGTTTTCCATTCCCCTCCCAGCAAATGCGGGTGCACTTCCTTTAGATCAAACCTTTCTAATCTTTAACCCATTAGTGTAATTAGTACATATGTGCATAGCCCTAAAAGGTAGGCTACAAGAGAAAATGTGGAGATGAAAGAAAAATGTAAGCAATTAAAGGAATAAGAATGGTGGAAGGACAGAGAAAGATGGAGACATTTTACTAAAAAGACCCGGCCACAAGCTGAAAACAGCTGTTGGTGATGAGGGAATAAGGTTGGCAAAACTTAAACATTTCATATTTCAGTCTGAATCTGAGCAAAAATCTGTAGTTTTTAATTCAAAATTGGGTGACCTGGCGGTCTAGGGGTAAGGTGTCAGACTTCTGTGCTAGCGGGCGGGGTTCAATCCTCGGTTGCGGTAAAGATTTATCTGATTACCAAACCCTTCCTTCACCTCTGACAAGACATCTTGTGAATGTGGGGAATGCCAGGCCTCCACCGTGGTTCGGATTCCACGTTAAACTGTAGGTCCTCCATTTCATCTCACAATCACCCTACCATTACACATTAGCGTAAGTGTGTACAACCCGAACGGGTAGTAAGACACGGTGATATAATAATAATAATTCAAAATTCAAAATCTTAATATTTAGTTTAAAATGGGACCTTCAAATTATTCTTAAGGAGATATGAAGAAATATCAGATTTAAGTTTCAAAAGGTGTTTTGAAAAAAAAAAGTATATTCAAATTTTGTACCGAGATCTTGATCACACATCTGGTTGGAATTTCCGGAAGATGTTGACGAATGTGTAGTGGAACGTTGCCCTTTGCGATGTCTGATATAAAGGCACCCTCCTAAAAGTACTACCACACACACCAGGATACCGCTGCATGTCCCCACGATAATGGCCAGCATCGTCCCGGGGACACCTAGAAAATTAGTTTCTGTAAAACAAAACAAAAAAACACAAAACCAAATAACTCTACAAGTATATGCTTTTCTGGGATTGTTTTAATTATCTTCACTGGCATGTGACACGAACGGGGAAGTTAGCAACTTGAACCCACTTAGAAAAGGCTTCAAATAAGTTTCACGACTCCTGCTCTTGGGCTAAAACCCAACCGTATTGACCATGTATGAGAGGATTATACAGATATTGAGGTGCTCATTTTTAAGTGCTTTCAAAGGTATTTCCGATTTTCCAATAGGAATCAATTTGAGATTTATTTGGTAGAATACAAGTGGAATGCCAATACAATCGGGAATAAAATGTGACTCTTTTGTTTAGTAGACAAAAAAGCTAGAGCAAATAAAAAGTCATTGGCACCAACAAGTTTTTGTACACGGAAAAAAAAATTGAAATTTTAGAGGTAACACAATAAATATGATATGTATATATTTGTATATGTATTTTTTTCCAAGCATTGCATCTTACTACTCATTCGGGTTATACGCTTATGTAATAATTACGCTACTGGGTTAGTGATGATAAAGGTTGAATTTAGAGTAAATATACCGACATTTGTGTGGAGAGAGAGAATGAAATCATTTAAGAAAATCACACTATGTACACCTGACTGCTTGATCAAACCGTGATCCTCCCATCTTTCGCAGTCTAGTCAACTCGAGTCACCGTTGGGGTAGTTCCCCTTTCAAGGAAAATACCCAAGATACCAGCCGGGAATCGAACCAGAGACCCCTAAGCTTGAAGTCAGGTACGCTGATCACTACACCACAGGACCGGTTAGGTATACGATAATAATTCAGATTATAGTTTAGACTTTAAAGAATCACTGCCAGGGTGGCCACAGAAAATCCCTGACTTCAAATTCCCTGACTTTTCCAGGTTTTCCATACAAAATTTTTAATTTTTCCCTGATCATGTTTTATCCGTTTATATAACTGTTAGCCACTGAGTATTGATCGATCTTCAGTTTCACACATGTTTTAATTGATATTAATTGTCTGTGACCTGCACTGGTGAACTCGTTGACAAAGGTGTCAGTCCCGGTGATGGCGAGGTCAAGGCTCAAATGCACGTAAGATTAACAAGGAACGTATCAGAACAGTGGAGACATATAATATTGTTGTTGCTTTACTCAAGTAAGTGAATACAGTAATAAATACGTGATCGGATAATGTCTCATGAATTTGAATTAGCTCTCCCGTTCCACCAAAACAAAGTTTACACACATGTGCATTAAATGACCTTGGTTCAGGTTAAGAAAATAATCAAAGCAACACAATGTGTCTGAAGGTTATTATTAGTTAACTTTATCTGTGATTGCCATAATATGCAATAATGTAAATGTGTTAACAGGAAATATTAATGTTTCTCTTGTTTTGATAAAATAATGACAGTAACTAAATTTCCCTGTTTCATGGTAAAATTCCCTGACTTTTCCCTGATTTTTTCCTTAGCTTTCCATGACTATTCCAGGTTTGTGGCTACCCTGACTATGCTTGTAATGATTTTAAGTAGGCCTAATTAAATTTAAAAATTGAAAGTGTTACATGTACAGTACTATTATCAAAGCCGTCCAAAGGATTCAGGAGATTTGGGGCAGTGTGATTTTGGCTCCCCCTCCCCTCCTTTCACACCAAATAATTTTCTTAATTGGTGTGTTCAATTAAATCTTTCTGCTTTTATAAGCTGCCTGGGTTCTTGAAATCAATAAAGAAATAAAGTATTTTGCTCATATGTATTGTGATCACAGGAAAACTTTCTTCTGACAAATGAGAGTTGTTTTGGCAGCGGGTGTACTAAGCCAAAGGTCGAGGTTTGATTCTCGTGTCCAGGTGTCATTTTTCAATTTAAAGAACATGATATTACCGTGATCATCAAATGTAATAGCTTGGCTGTTTAATCCATCATAATATGCACATTTTTGCATTTGTAATTGTACTATTGACAGCATTAAGCCCTCCTAAGTTGAAGGTGGCTGTCTAATCTGATAGCTCTTGTTCTTAAGGTGCGTCCAAAGGGAGTGCGAGTATTTTTACAGATATCACTACAATGGTCCAAATCGACATCATAACCTCAACAACAACAAAATCATGTGCTATGTTGTTAATTTCCATTTTTATACAAATGCTCAGGAGTGTTACCTTTTGAACGTAACACTCACGGGTGTTTAATAAGTTGTATAGTAGCACCTAGCTCAGCTGAGGTTTGATTTTGTTGGTCAGTTGGCCTCACTGTGTACGATACTTTTAGTGTTTGTTCTAACATGGATTTATTTATAACCTTCATGCATACTTCATTCATAGCTTGTACTTTATGTAAATGAGACGTCTTGAAATTGCTGATTATGTCTGAAAGTTAATTTGTATGTGATAATAAAACAATGGGGATTAAGTAACCCTCATGGGTATTAAGCAACACTTATGAGCTATATAAATTATAATAAGCAAATGGTGAAATCCTCAGGTAGGCTTGAGTAGTATGGTTGATGAATAACACTGTAGTAGGCCTAAACATCATCTTACTTCATTGAGAAATGATACCTACACCAAAATCATTTATTCAAACATTAGTAATTTGACTTTCATAACATCACGTTGCCTTGAAAAGTATAATTAATATTCTATGTTTTGCAACAAATCTTTGCATGTCTGAGGTTTTTTGACTTTGTTTTGTTTCAAGTGAAAACGCAAGGGAAGAAATTATCTGCAGCAGAAAAGCAACATAGATGAAGGGAAAAGAGAAAATCGGATGCTGATCGAGAAACAACTTACAAAGAGAAACAGAAACTGAGGAATGCAAAAAGAAAGAAGATAAGAGAGGTAAGTGAGCGACAGAAGCGGCAGCTGAGAAAAAATTGGAGACGCTATGACCAGACGTAAGAAACAGCAGCAACTTTCGGCTTTACAAACATCCCCAGAACCATCTGTTAGTCTGAATTAAACAAGTCCTAGTCCTGCGGTTCAAGACCAGTCACAAGACTTTGTTGCTTCTAGTTCTAGCATCAAATCTCAAGGGCGTAAAACTGTACTGCGCAGCAAGTCAAAGTGTGTGAGAGAGAACAAGAAATTGAGAAAAGAATTAGGAAAGTTGAATGAGCAACTTGCTAATTAAAAAAGGAAGGCACTAAAATACAAGAAGCGCTATCAGAGGATTTAAAAACAGAAGTGAGACACTGATAATGACACCACACAACCAATTAACAATGAAGTCAAAAACCAACAATAATGCTTCAAGAAGCCTACGGATCAAATATTGAAGGTAAGCCTCCCAACACACCAGCGAAGAAGATAGCTGGAACACTTCTATCCGTCCTTAAAACAGAGATACAAAGAGACAAAAAAGAGATGTGATAAGGGAAATTTAAGTTTCGTTAAGTCAGATTGAATACTTGCGGTGAAAATAACACACTTTTTAAATTTGGATTAAAATGTTACCCCAGCCTGAACTGAAAATGAAAGAGAATCGTTACTTCTATAAGTTTGAAAGGGTCATTAATTTCTAGGAGCGGAAGTAAACCAGACTGAGAATACAGTAGTTTAGATTTTTGTTGATTATGTGTACATTCTATAAAACTATATTTGTAGTGTCTAAGTGAGAAATAGAAAGTTATGTAGCCTCTAACACAATAAACCTCCATTTTTTTTCATATAAACTGAATACAAAATTAACTCAAACATTTATGAGAAACAGTTGCACATAACCATTTTAACTCTATTAAAACCGAGACAAATTTCTTTATTAGTAAATACTCTTTTTTTAGAAAAGATTTTAACACGATTTAGTAACAATCATGAGATATTTTACCAAAAAAATTACACTACATATTAAATTAATCACTGTCAGGGGCATTTAAATCTGGTTCGTAACCTCTTCTAATCTAAGTGCAAATTCATTTTTCTCTCATTATTAAAAAAATCGAATTTATGTTATAATCCAAGAAGTTAAAACTCCTGAGAAAAATTGTAGCACAGCAAACTGTTTTCTGTAATGAATCCTATATTTAGGAAAAGCTTATAAACCAACCTTTGTACTTAAGATTTCAATACATGTTGATACTAATACAGATAAGTTTGTAACTTTTGAATAAAGTTAATTTTTTAAAAGTTCAAAACTTCAATGTGACAAACAATTTGAAAACGTCCCAAAGATAAAATGCACACCACTCACACGGTTTTTATTACAAAGCGTGTCGTGAAAATAAATAATTTTTTTTGGCGGTTCCAAAGCATTTGGGAGTCGGGAGGACAACATGCAATGGCAGACGAGTGGCGACCTGTCCGACTACCCACCTCTGCATATCTTGCCCATGTAGCTGACTAGATCTGACCACTCCTCCTTATACCCGGCAGGACACCGGTTTACACATCGTCTGGTACCTTCCACTATCAGAGTCCTGCACTTCATACATTGCCCGAGCGTCCATCCGTCTCCCTCCGTGTTGGTGCATCTGCGACACTCGGTCTGCTCCGAGCACCCTGTAAACAATGCGACAGCTCAGGTTAAACTCTTTACAGGTGGGTAAGTGTTCAAAACTGGTCAGGGCCTGTATCCATGACTTGAGTGTTTGTCTTATTCGAGTTTCCCATTTGATATTCCTAAATCATTCGAGACACAAACCAGACACTTTCATGGGCAGGGTGATGTGTTTGTAGAAGTTTGTTCATTATTTTTCTGAATGTAAGGAATGTAAAACTCAGAATATACAAAACCAAAGTTTTATCAGTTGTTCTCTATGGGTGTGAAACATTATCTCTTACCACACTTGACAAAAAAGAAGTTAGGTGTTCGAAAACAAGGTACTTTGAAAGATACATGTTCCAAACAGGGATGAAGATATCAAGGGGTGGAGGAGGTTAAATAATGATGAGTTATATAGCGCTGTACCCATCACAAGACATTGTTAGGATAATCAAATCTTACAGATTACACTGTGATAAAGGAAAGAAACACATATAGCCTAGATTAATTAATCTATTTTATTATTTTTGCCATTATAAAATTAATAAACTGTAAACTTATAGAATGAAGCATTTTAAACCTATTCTTATCATGTTTTCAGATTGTAATTTTTAGAGATATTTGACAGCCTGTAACGTTAATATCAGGTAGGAGTATCTATGACCAAAATTTCAAATTTTTGTTGGTCCCTTTCGAGATATTTGACCTTGAAACTGACAATTGTTTAGAAATTTTCCAATTTCAAGGATAAAGATTGGCTGGAAGAACTTAGATCCAGGATTTATTTCATCATGGCTGGAAACCCTAACATAGTTCCTGTAAAAAAATATTTCATCTTGTGGTTTTAAACCCTTTTGATTTTACAGACCTTTAAAGTTAGCAAAATTGTTTATTATGATGGGTAAATTTAAGCCCATTAAAGTCCCAATTATCAAAGTATTATTTTACATGTACACATATACATTTTCTTAAAAAAAAGGACCAGGATCTCTACTTTAAGGTTGTGAAAACTAGAACTTTCTATCTTTAGTATAAACCACACAACAATATGTTTTCAAAACCTTTGGAAACGCTCATTTTTGCACACCACTCTGAAGAAACATTAATAAATAAAATTTGGCGATTTCTAATAGAATAACTGTGTGTTAACAACCACCCACCCCGCTCTTAAACCCGAGCCAATTTGTTTTCGACATATTACTACTAATACAGAGAATACAATATATTGAAGAACGAAGCAAAAGTCAAGTCACACAGCATGAAGGACCTTATTTGACAGTTCTTAGTATTACTCAATATTGTGTGTATCAATTAATAAACCAAGCTGCGTGTTTTTAAACCGTAAATTTTGATAGATTCATACATACATACATATATAACTGATCACGCTCTTACGTTATGAGGTAGGCAAGAAACTATGCACGCAGCTCAAAACACAGCTCCGTACTTAATCCATCCTCACTAACTGTATCCACACTTCCCTATCCTTACATACTCCCTTAGCTTCTACAACATCTATACACTGAGTCAAACAAGCTTTTTTAAAGGCAAGTTCAATTTTTAAATCCATTACAGTTTCCACCCTGTGGACTCGGTCAGTTTTTTATTCAAACCATATATTTCCCGCTACCGGTTTGCTAGGCCTGTCGTAGCATAATATGCCTTATAATCTAACTTAAGATCAGGACAGGCACAGCGGCCAGTTCCCAGCCATTAATTCGTCACTATGAAAGGGTAGACACACATTTTACCGATGATAAATGTTTCGACCATGCCGGGAATCAAACTTGGGACCTGTAGCTCAGTAGACACACACACTACCGACTGAGCTAAAATGACAGACAGACTGATTCACTATATTATATTAATGTGTACAAATGTGATGCTTTGTCAATGGTGGCCACACCACATTTATTTATGTAAATCTACTAAAAGTTTCTTCCTACATAAATATGACTATATGTATATGTACATACATCGACTAGTTTGTGTCTGTGCGAACACTCCTAAACAGAACCTCGTGTCATAGTAATCAACCTGTTAATAACTGTTTGTTTCAACCCACCTTGATTAAAACAAAACTCTGCTGACAGCAACTCATGTTTCAGGCCCTCCCCTACCCTCCTCTATTAGTTAAAGACCTGCTAATAGAAGAGGCTGTGTGTGTAGGCTGCGAGGTCAGAGCAGAAGGTCAAAGGTCACATGATGTATAACTGGGAAAGCGGTACAGTGGGGGGGATTGGGATTGGGGAGAGGATCGGTTCACAGCCCACCACTAAACGAGTGACCTGATTTCTCTTATTTATTACATATATACACACATTCAACTAAAATGTTGGTATGACTAAAACATTTAGATAGCGTTAATTAATGTTATGACAGGTCACTAGTTCTTTGAGGATGGGAACAGCACACATTTTAATAAATACGCAAAAGATGTACTATTCTAAAATTAACTAATTTAATGGTAATATATACAATTAACTACAAAAACTAAACAGTGGATATAAAAACATGTTTATGGGTAGAATCCTCTATTCCTATATTATCTATAAACCATACAATGAGTATAATTTAAACTACATCCCCTGATGAGGTCCGAGACACAAGTGAGCTACTCCTCAGTCAGTTTGTCTCTGACCCGCCTCGGTGGCGTAGTTGGCTAACGCGCTTGTCGTGTTGAGCTCGACTGTTGAGGACAGGGAGATCGAGGTTCGAATCTCGGTCAGGTGAACTGGGGGTGGTTTTTCCTAAATGTTTTTCCACTCTCCCTCCATGCAAATGTGGGTTCACTTCATCTAATTCAACCCTCCCAATTCCTAATCCATTAGGGTAATTAGTACCTAAAGTGTATGACCCGAATGGGTAGTAAGATGCGGTGCTAAATAATAATAATAATAATAGTTTGTCTCTGGATGAACTCCGGGCCAAGAGCCGAATGTTCATCCCTATCTGCAATGTGCATGGCCATAGTACAAAAGTTTTGTTTCAAGACGAGGAACGTCATCATAAGCTGCGAACGGCCGTCCTAAGACTTCCAATAAGTCTGCGCATTCAGAATTTTGAGAATATCCGGTTGGATTTGTTGGTCACTTTTCAACTCCCAACATGAACATTCAAACATTGTAGAGTCAAATTTTATTTCTGAAAACAAATAATTTAATTAAATATGGAGAAAAGTAATTCTTGTACAATTAATTGTAGGCTACATTAATAATGAATCTTAGGGATTGAAAAAATATACAGGTCACGGATATAGTCGCATCAAGTAAAATATTTGTAAATTTGACACCTGGACACAGGAATTGAACCCAGGATCCCTAGCTTAGTAAATAAATGCTCTACCACTGAGCTATCCAGGATTGTTTCCGTAAGCAAGGTATTTTTGCACTCTTATTTTAAGGCAGTCTATGTGATCACATGCCTTCTAGGGTTCTTTTATATGCCCCAATAAACATCAAACTGGTGGCTTTACTTCCCCTCCGAAGGAAGCTTTACAACGGATTTTTATCGCTCAAGAAAAATCTATTAATGCCAGCTGGCTTTGAATTCACAAGAATCAGGTTTATACAAGAATCAATTGATAGAATTTTCAATGAATTTGATTGAGAAGAAATATTTTGTGAAGGCCTTACCCACAATATGATCATATAATGTAGGGCCTTTACAAGATTATTCAATTTCTATGAGAAGCTGGTAAGAAATATATGAAACATATGTATCCTGGATTTGAATTATAGCTTTAAAATTAGAGATGAGTCAAATCTGAATCTTAGAAAACAAAACTAAGCATTAGGCATAACTTTCCCCATAAAAGTTAGGTGGCCTATGAAAAATATTTTACAGAAAAGATTTTGTTCGCAGAAGCTGATCCATCAGTTTCTAGTGAAAAAAGAAATCTTGGTCACATTTCTCTTATGATGTAAATTCACATTTAGTCAAGTTGTAAATTAATGATATGGGAAATTATGTTACATTAAGCTTGATAACTCTAAAAAAAAAAATTCAAAATTTGGGAAGGATGAATTGAATTTGAATATATTTCTAAAATTGAGAAGTTTCGAAGATTTGAAAGACTCATTCCTCTTTCAAATGTATCAACATTGTCTTAAAAAAGTAAAAGATTTTCATTATATTTGTTTCTACAGAAAATGGGTATAATACCTCATATTTTATTAATCTTATTTAAATAAAGTTTGAAGGTTTCTAAACGAATAGTTAAACTCACATTTACCAACATAATTATGTAACTTATCATCACTGAGAATTAGACCAAACTTTTACCCTTTACTAAATATGTTATTTAATCAATTAGGCTATTAATATGAATTGCAAAACCGGTGGATTATAATACTGTAAATTAGCTTGTGTGTTCCCTAATTACCGTAAGCTTATTTTCAGTATTGGATTAGGACTTAGGACACTTCTAATATAGCTAAGTTTAAATTTATTGTAGAACTGAACACTAAATAGCTTGAGTAGGTAGGCCTATAATTTGTCAAATACCTTGATGTAACCCATAAGCTATTTAATTATGCAGACTAGGTAAGTTAATTATACACCTAATGTTAAAGCTACACAATACAGCTAACACATGTCTGAAAATATATTGAGGTGTAATCTGTAGTTTGGTTAGTATGATGATCGCCCTTATTGAGATTGCACCAAAGGTTATAGACCCAAAGCAGTGATCTTCAACCTGCCGCAAGCCACTTGCAGCCCAAGGTAACTTGCTGGCTCGTGAAAATTATACAGTTATTTCAAGGGAAAAAATGACAAATACAGTTATATGTAGGGGCCTAACTATTATAATAATCAGTTAATAAAATAAATATGTATTTTATAGATGTATTTTACATTATTTATATACAATAATAATAATAATTAGCACCGCATCTTACTATCCGTTCGGGTTATACGCTTTTAAGTACTAATTATGTTAATGGATTAGGAAGGTTGAATTAGAGGAAGTGAACCCGCATTTGCGTGGAGTGAGAGTGGAAAACCATTTAGGAAAAACCACCCCCAGTTCACCCGACCGAGATTCAGACCTTGATCTCCCCGTCCTCAGCGGTCGAGCTCAACACGACAAGCGTGTTAGCCAACTATGCCACTGAAGCGGGTATTTATATACAACTGTACTTTGAAGTGACAAATGACAACAATAGTAGACACGATGAATTGCACTAACTCCTGCTGTGAAACAACAAAAGAACATACTCCACGAAAAATTAAAAACTTTACCTGTTGGAGACAGGCCTAGTCCCTAATGTGAGTTAAATGCATAAGAATGAGCTAATATGAATATTTGAATATGTATTAAATCCGAATATTGCCGGTACAGTATTGTGACCCGCGGGCAGCAAGCGAAACAAACAATGGCCCTTGGATATAAAAGGGTTAAAGACACCTCAACTAAAGCATCCCCTATGGATTACTAAATTGCTCTTTCTACCAGTGTTATCTTGAGTTGTGGTCAGCTGTGTGTTGCCCGTGTTTAATAAGCCTAGCCATATTTTCAACTAAAAACCAAAACCTTGTTTCAAATTGTTATTAAAGTAGCGCACATCCAATACCACTGCGAAAATAATGGGTTTTTTTATTTGTCTAGTACCTGAGTAAAAAAATATCTTATTTTAAATACACAATTAGCCTATGTGTTGAGTAAAGAGAATAAAAATAGTAACAATTCTAATATTGTTTCTTGGGTTAATAAACCGAAGGTTATATTAAACATTTAAAAATCTTACTCAAATAAATCACAGAAAAACATAAATATTTTTAAGGAATGGAAATATCCTTGCATTAACACTGCAATAGATGAGGTCTTTATCACTATACATTATTTATCCAAACATAGCTAAACCTAATCTTTCTAACCTTCCATGTGGAAAGAAAATGTTTATCTTATACTAAACTATCTTACCGTAAAAATAATTATAAGAGCAACATACATACTCACAATCATGTCAATCTATTCCATTCCTAATTTCAAAAATGTTAAATAGAGTTTAACAATAGGTAGAACTATTTTCAGATTTGTTTATCCCCTCGTCTTACTACCCGTTTGGATGATACGCTTAAAAACTAATTAAGCTTATGTTAGGGAATGGGAAGGTTGAATTTATAGGAAGTGAACCCGCATGTGCGTGGAGGGAGAGTGGAAAATCATTCAGGAAAACCATCCCAGTTCACCCGACCAAGAGTTGAACCTTGATCTCCCCATCTTCGGCAGTCTGCCTCAACACTAAACCAGCGCGTTGGCCAACTACGCCATTGAGACAGATCAGATTGTTTGAATTTTCCAATTAATTGGCATATAAAAGTATAGGCCTAAGTTTTGCTAAGTTGGGATAGTTTATAACAATAATAAACATAATGATTAATGCACACTTTAATATCTATAATGACATTTCAATCATTTTGTGAGGTTTCCAGTTGTGTGATAATCTACTTTGTGTAGGTTCATTTACAGACCCTCAAAATCTGTATTGCAAAGAGATAATAAGACGATTATTGCATCAGAAGGAGGCTTGGAGTCTTATAATTTAAATTAGTTTTCGAACAAGTTGATAAGTTTATATGGATGAACATGTATGCCAGTTCTCATATCAATGCAACATTACCGAGCAATAATCTGTGACTTAGGTGAATACATAATTAATCTTCTGACACTATAAAACTTTAAAAAAATATTACAATTTTTATTATTCACTTTAAGGTACTTAACCCTGGTGTGTATTAAAAATTATAAACTTGTTTTAAAGCTACAAAGAAAAAAAATTATTTTTACAGTAGTATGATGCGCGCTAGCTCCAGCTTTTGTTCGAAAGATTATATAAAATATATAGTATGATGATTTTGAAAACACAATAAACAAAGATGTGTCACTCCCTGTTACAGCTCGTGTCATTCGCCATTTAGCCAATTATGGTTCCTAACAAAGTAAAACGAGGTTAAGTTAGACAAAAAAAAATAGGTTCCTCCCATATCACACCTAAATGTGAAATAAATACTAGGCCTAGCTATAGAGGTTAGAATTTATTTTTATTGGTATAAACGTCCTGCCTCGGATATAGGCCAAAATAGGGCCTAGCCCTAATTTACACAATATTGTCTTCCATTACCCGTTTCATTTCCAGCAGCCGACACTGCATTCATGCGCAAAAACAATAGGCTCAGAGTTAGGCCAACACCTCTTCTAGTTGTCATAAAAACCATATTATCTCCTACATCATCTGGATTGAAAACAAATCCTAGTCGTAAAATGAAACAATAACATTGTTCACTGTTTTATCCATAAAAAAACACACATATAACATATACCGTTGTCAATGACATTTTATAGGATAAATGTTTTCATTCAAAATGTGTTCAAGCAGTACGCAACTCAAATATAGCCGCTAGGTGTCTCTTACATATTATTAACCTCGAGCTTTATTATACCAACCATGGCTAATATCAAAAACTATAAGAAACATTCATTATTAATAATAGGATTAAAGATAGTGATGAATATACTGTATTGATTTTAGGGAAACGATTGTAGGATAAAAAGTAAAAGTATGAGACATGCTGGCAGAATGGTGTTGCAGAATAATAATTTGCGACCCCTATTTTCGTGGATGTGTACTGAAAACAGCAATGAAAGTTTAGCCATAAAGGTAGTAAATAAAGTAAACAGAATTGGTCATGGTAATAGTGAGTGGTGAACTTGCATGGGCTCACACCAGTGCATTGTTAAATTTTCCTGAAATTGTAGGACTCTTGTTAAAGGCCCGTGGACACCCAACCTCCTGCACATATGCCTTCACCTTCCGAATGCACACTTCCGCCGTGGCTTTCTTGATGCTATATATCCGACAGAGCTTGGAAAACACATCGCAGATGACGAAGAGGTATGTCACTCCTCCTTTGCTTTTAGGGAGCGGGCCATATAAGTCCGCCGCGGCCAAATGATTCGGACCCTCGGGAATAATTGCCTGAAACTCACCAATGTAGCTTTTGGTCGTGTATTTGGCTCGTTGGCAAAGCCCGCAGCTACTCAATTCACTCCGAACCATACCATCCATTCCTGGCCAGTACACATACCTACCTTTTCAAATACAAAGCACACTTGCGTGCTCCGAAATGTCCCTTTACCGCATGCACATGTAGTATCAATGGCCTCCGTAGAGCTTCAGGAATGTAAACTTTCAACGTGTGTTCCAAAGGGTTTTGCGA
>CABFOW010003402.1:47839-75142 GCA_902141385.1 Timema californicum
CACTCTTTCAATCGCCAGTTTTTAAACACAACCAATTGTTTTTGTTATCTCCTTAAAAATATGACATTGGTTGCTAAACTGAAATGAAGAAGGTTTTGACAACACAGTAAAAATTTCCCCTTCTTCCAACAGATGGCAGCCTACAGACATGCCCGGTCCATGTATCATTGTGTCTAGATAGATGGCGCAGTTGGACAGTCACTTACATAGTAAATAAAGTAAACTGAATTGGTCATGGTAATAGTGAGTGGTGAACTTGCATGGGCTCACACCAGTGCATTGTTAAATTTTCCTGAAATTGTAGGACTCTTGTTAACATTTTCCTTTAAATATCTATTTTCACCAAAAAACAAGATATATTTTTAATAAATAGAAATTTGTTTCCATAATAATATAATTTAATAATTAATAATAAGATAAATTTGTAATGTGACTGGAATCAAACAATATGAGTCATAAATACACCGTCAACAACCATTTAAGCGACGGAGAAGGAATGAACAAAATGAAATCGGAAACAAAGGACTTGTGTACCTGAGGAATTGAAACGTATAATAGATTGTAAGCACAGTAAGTCCGTGTTTGAATTGGTAAATTTGATTAGTGAACTTTAAGACTTTTTAAATAATAAGTTAGCGAATTTGTATTCCTACACGTTACTAGCCTAGTATGCATAAAATATGTTATTGTTCAGCTAGGTTTATATTAATGGAAGATATGTTATTGTTAGGCTGGGTATATATTCATGCATGCTTAGTAACTATTACTCGCTAACGAGTATGATTGTAATGCTGTATTGCACGGATATTATCCGTAGAGAATATGGGTTCTTGGGTTACTAAAAAGGCCAGTCTTGGAGCTAAAAACTCACACACAATGTTGGCATATGTTGCCTGAGTCAACCACTGGCTGTTGAGAGTTGACTCTCCTTAAATGTATTCTTTCTTTCCTAGCTTTACGCTTGTCAGATTGATATCTCCATCGTTGTTGTTCAGAGTGTTTTTGACCTTCATGGACAAGCCATCATCATACATTACGCAGAGCTAATACGGAATGGTGCATAGCGTAACGTAAAATAGTAATAAGAAAAAAAACTTTTTATAATTAAATACGCTGTATAAGGTCGTACGTAACTTGATTGTCTTTTATTCATTAAAAAAAATTGGCCTAACCTCTTTGCACTTCAAAATAAATTATCTTAAATTACTTCATTAACATATTTACACGAAGAATACGTTAATTAAACTGTATCGTTTGAAACTTGAAATTAACCTAATTTAAGATTTGCCATAACTATTGAATCATATTTTTTTTTTAGTTTGGTTCTTATTTTATTACCGCTATAAATACTATGGTAGACCTATTTCTCAGTAACAAAAACAGAAATAATATAATACTAAGCTTTTATTTTTAATCGTTTGTACATATGTGGCTATTTACGCTTAAACAAAGCAACCTCGTTAGTAACAAACAAATAGAGCTATCAAAGGGAATTTCTGCCGTGAGAGCAAAACCTAAATTTTGTATCTGTATATAATGGCCTTTAGTTGATTATTGACTTTCATTGCATTCTCATTAGCTGGTATGTCTCAAGGTTAATAATTATTTATACTACACTCAATGCTTTACGTATAAGAATTTTAAGTTAAATCTACTTTATGGATTGTACACTATTTACTATGTGTTTAAATTTCTTGCGTATTATGTGCTATGCACTATTCACTATTAGCTAATCGTTGTAGATTTATATTAACAAGACTTATACTAGTTACTAAGCCATCATCACTTAAAATAACATTTTATTTTCATATAACCGCACCTGTGGCTAGGTACCTTATCATAACAATTTCGTTAAAATTTGTAATGTGTTTTAAATAAACAATGCTAAAATATTTTCCCAAATCATTATATATATGAGTAAATAATTCTTTATATTAAAAATAAATTTATAAAATCGATAAAAACAGCTTGCCACTGGGTATATAGATTGCACACTCACTGTACACTTTGTTTGAACAGAAAGGTAGCAGTTTCACATTATATTATAGGCTGCACCATAGTGTGTATATAAGAAATATATACTTGTTTTTTTTTACTTTTTAACAAGCTTATCCCACAAGACTATTTCAATCATGGCACTGCTGGGTATGAAATAATTAGAGAACTCTTTGCCTAAAGTATGTATTGTTGATTCAAATGGGGCCTTCATTGCATTTTTTTTAATTGAATGCCAGTCTTAAGAATGAAAAATAATCAATTTTGTAGATATTTTTTTAGTTAATTAATTGGCCAGAACATATGTCTTGAAAATATTTATGTAGTGTAGTCTGTAATAAAAATTAAGTCAATCACATAGCTAGAAATAAAAATATCTTGGATTGCTCTAACTAAATATCTGGATATCCAGGGGGGAAATATCTCAATTTTTGCTTAGGTATCTTGCAGATCTCACATGTGGTTTTCAGCTTAGGATGAGCGTTGAATTCTTGTTGTGCTTTTTGGTTGTCATTGGCAATTGAAAAAGACTTTTAGTCAAAATACTAAACTTTGGTTTCGCCACACGTAAATTTGTGAGCTCGAGCTTGCCACTGGGTGTCCAAGTGAGAGAGAGAGATATAGAGATATGCTCCTCCTTTAAAAATATTACGCAGCAAACCTAGCGTGGCTTTTTTAAAATCCGAGTAAAACGCCATTCAACGTTACGGTAGTTCAGATGCATTTCTTAACTGTACTATTTTCCTAATTTCCACTCTTATTTTGTTATTAATAGTTAAAATTGTTCTTGAATATAAAACTCACTAACTATTTCAAATTATATTTTGTCTGACGTAATCTATAAATGATCGTCCTTATCTGTGTGATCATATGCAGTGAATTTTTAGCATTTAGCACTCTAGATCGGCGTGGAATTGCTAGAGTTGTTTATAACTTCACATACAACCCTATTATATTATTGCAATATAAACTAGGCCAATTATCATGGCATGACAGATTGAAAAGTTACTATATTTGCTTTAACTTATTCATTTATCAGGTCTTACAACTCGCAGCCGTCACCATAATCAAAGATAACGAACCCATGGCACGTAAAGGCATTTTAAGTGGCACGTTCAAAGTCACCGTGGATTTAAAAAAATATAGCAATAACAAATGGTAGCATTGGCTAACAAATATATCATCTAATCGGACACGTTACTAAATAATTGCTGTTATAATATTAATAACAGTATCAACGAGATACAAGATCGGAAATTCAATTGATAGGAATTCAACCAACCCCTCGAAGGCAAACACCATACGATGAACTTCTGCTTCACTGTAGTGTCCGTTGGCTGTCGCAAGGAAAAGTTATCTAGAGATATTTAAGTTCATAGGTTAAAGTTCTAAATTGGTTTTTTGGAAGAAAAGGGATGAAGATTGGCTAAAGGATTGAGCTCTTCTGACATCATGGGCCTCCTTTACAACTAGCATGAGCGTTTGCAAGGTAAAATCAATCTTTTACAAACATATTCAGCACAGTTCACGGTTTTAAAGCTAAGTTGATTCTTCTATGTAATAATCCTTCCCACAATGAGCCTTACCCATTTTCCTCGAATGCAAAAACTTTCAAACACTGAATATTATGGGCTTCCAGGCTTTTATAAATATAAACATGTCATTTTCAGTTTGGAAAACTCTTTTGAAACCAGTTTTCCAAACTTGACGAATACAAAAATGTTCAGATTTTTGCCAAACTTTTTTCAACTTCCATGGAAAAATTTGTCCTCTAGGTACTCCTCTTAAGTGCAATTTTATATTTTTGATCTTCAGAACAACGGTCATCTAGATCACAAAAAACTCATTATATATTTAAAATGGTTATGATTTCTACCAATAATTGGTTGTATTAGTGATACTGTTATTAATTACCATTAATAAAACATAGTCGTACAATTACGGCGTGTGATCAGTTAGGCAATGAATTATTTTTGGAATGTATATTCTTGAATCATGCAATTATTGCTTCATAATTATCATATTATTAACACGAGGGGTGTTCAGAAAGAAAGGGCCGATTGGCTATTAAGATCCAAAATAATTAATTTAAATTTGTGTTTCTGCAAAAATTAATATAAGAACCTAGGCTTTTTTTATTCAGTAACCCCAAGGATTCAGACAGTGGTCGTAGCGTGGCACTATTTTCACTATACCCGTATCATAGAAGCNGGGGTGCTGTGTTAGCAAAGGATGAGAGATAAAAGTTAAAAGTTATCAAATAATATAAAAATATGTTAAAATACATCAACAAACTTGATTGTCTTTTATTCATTAAAAAAAATTGGCCTAACCTCTTTGCACTTCTAAATAAATTATCTTAAATTACTTCATTAACATATTTACACGAAGAATACGTTAATTAAACTGTATCGTTTGAAACTTGAAATTAACCTAATTTAAGATTTGCCATAACTATTGAATCATATTTTTTTTTTAGTTTGGTTCTTATTTTATTACCGCTATAAATACTATGGTAGACCTATTTCTCAGTAACAAAAACAGAAATAATATAATACTAAGCTTTTATTTTTAATCGTTTGTACATATGTGGCTATTTACGCTTAAACAAAGCAACCTCGTTAGTAACAAACAAATAGAGCTATCAAAGGGAATTTCTGCCGTGAGAGCAAAACCTAAATTTTGTATCTGTATATAATGGCCTTTAGTTGATTATTGACTTTCATTGCATTCTCATTAGCTGGTATGTCTCAAGGTTAATAATTATTTATACTACACTCAATGCTTTACGTATAAGAATTTTAAGTTAAATCTACTTTATGGATTGTACACTATTTACTATGTGTTTAAATTTCTTGCGTATTATGTGCTATGCACTATTCACTATTAGCTAATCGTTGTAGATTTATATTAACAAGACTTATACTAGTTACTAAGCCATCATCACTTAAAATAACATTTTATTTTCATATAACCGCACCTGTGGCTAGGTACCTTATCATAACAATTTCGTTAAAATTTGTAATGTGTTTTAAATAAACAATGCTAAAATATTTTCCCAAATCATTATATATATGAGTAAATAATTCTTTATATTAAAAATAAATTTATAAAATCGATAAAAACAGCTTGCCACTGGGTATATAGATTGCACACTCACTGTACACTTTGTTTGAACAGAAAGGTAGCAGTTTCACATTATATTATAGGCTGCACCATAGTGTGTATATAAGAAATATATACTTGTTTTTTTTTACTTTTTAACAAGCTTATCCCACAAGACTATTTCAATCATGGCACTGCTGGGTATGAAATAATTAGAGAACTCTTTGCCTAAAGTATGTATTGTTGATTCAAATGGGGCCTTCATTGCATTTTTTTTAATTGAATGCCAGTCTTAAGAATGAAAAATAATCAATTTTGTAGATATTTTTTTAGTTAATTAATTGGCCAGAACATATGTCTTGAAAATATTTATGTAGTGTAGTCTGTAATAAAAATTAAGTCAATCACATAGCTAGAAATAAAAATATCTTGGATTGCTCTAACTAAATATCTGGATATCCAGGGGGGAAATATCTCAATTTTTGCTTAGGTATCTTGCAGATCTCACATGTGGTTTTCAGCTTAGGATGAGCGTTGAATTCTTGTTGTGCTTTTTGGTTGTCATTGGCAATTGAAAAAGACTTTTAGTCAAAATACTAAACTTTGGTTTCGCCACACGTAAATTTGTGAGCTCGAGCTTGCCACTGGGTGTCCAAGTGAGAGAGAGAGAGATAGAGATATGCTCCTCCTTTAAAAATATTACGCAGCAAACCTAGCGTGGCTTTTTTAAAATCCGAGTAAAACGCCATTCAACGTTACGGTAGTTCAGATGCATTTCTTAACTGTACTATTTTCCTAATTTCCACTCTTATTTTGTTATTAATAGTTAAAATTGTTCTTGAATATAAAACTCACTAACTATTTCAAATTATATTTTGTCTGACGTAATCTATAAATGATCGTCCTTATCTGTGTGATCATATGCAGTGAATTTTTAGCATTTAGCACTCTAGATCGGCGTGGAATTGCTAGAGTTGTTTATAACTTCACATACAACCCTATTATATTATTGCAATATAAACTAGGCCAATTATCATGGCATGACAGATTGAAAAGTTACTATATTTGCTTTAACTTATTCATTTATCAGGTCTTACAACTCGCAGCCGTCACCATAATCAAAGATAACGAACCCATGGCACGTAAAGGCATTTTAAGTGGCACGTTCAAAGTCACCGTGGATTTAAAAAAATATAGCAATAACAAATGGTAGCATTGGCTAACAAATATATCATCTAATCGGACACGTTACTAAATAATTGCTGTTATAATATTAATAACAGTATCAACGAGATACAAGATCGGAAATTCAATTGATAGGAATTCAACCAACCCCTCGAAGGCAAACACCATACGATGAACTTCTGCTTCACTGTAGTGTCCGTTGGCTGTCGCAAGGAAAAGTTATCTAGAGATATTTAAGTTCATAGGTTAAAGTTCTAAATTGGTTTTTTGGAAGAAAAGGGATGAAGATTGGCTAAAGGATTGAGCTCTTCTGACATCATGGGCCTCCTTTACAACTAGCATGAGCGTTTGCAAGGTAAAATCAATCTTTTACAAACATATTCAGCACAGTTCACGGTTTTAAAGCTAAGTTGATTCTTCTATGTAATAATCCTTCCCACAATGAGCCTTACCCATTTTCCTCGAATGCAAAAACTTTCAAACACTGAATATTATGGGCTTCCAGGCTTTTATAAATATAAACATGTCATTTTCAGTTTGGAAAACTCTTTTGAAACCAGTTTTCCAAACTTGACGAATACAAAAATGTTCAGATTTTTGCCAAACTTTTTTCAACTTCCATGGAAAAATTTGTCCTCTAGGTACTCCTCTTAAGTGCAATTTTATATTTTTGATCTTCAGAACAACGGTCATCTAGATCACAAAAAACTCATTATATATTTAAAATGGTTATGATTTCTACCAATAATTGGTTGTATTAGTGATACTGTTATTAATTACCATTAATAAAACATAGTCGTACAATTACGGCGTGTGATCAGTTAGGCAATGAATTATTTTTGGAATGTATATTCTTGAATCATGCAATTATTGCTTCATAATTATCATATTATTAACACGAGGGGTGTTCAGAAAGAAAGGGCCGATTGGCTATTAAGATCCAAAATAATTAATTTAAATTTGTGTTTCTGCAAAAATTAATATAAGAACCTAGGCTTTTTTTATTCAGTAACCCCAAGGATTCAGACAGTGGTCGTAGCGTGGCACTATTTTCACTATACCCGTATCATAGAAGCTTCGCCTGTGAGTTTAGCCTGTCCCAGATCACATTTTTTTTAGATCGTGTTCACAAATCGTTGTGGGCTAAGGAAAATATTCAAATACAAATAAGAGGTAACTCTATTGACACAAGGTCCGGGTTATAAAGCAGGCCTTACGATAAATAATACTGATAATATCAGTATTGACAATAGAGCCCCGTCAATCCTCGTAAAAACCAGTTTCAATCTTTCTCTACTTACACGATCAATATTATTTACAATACTGTAGTCAATAAATTTGTACAGTACCTCTCTTTCTGCGTAAAAGCAGGGTGAATCTGTGTGGTTTTATTCGGTTATTTCTGAGGTTTGTCTGTCCAAAACATAGATAATAGCATAAAAGGTTGCATTGCTATTATTTTGGCACTTGGAACTACTTGTCGAGCGAAATACTAACGCTGGATGAAGGAATGGTTGAAGAAAAGAGAAAAATATAATCATGTAATTTTATTGAAGGAAATAAACCTCAGCGATGTTGAAGATTTCAAGAACTACTTTAGAATGGAAGAAAGTAACTTTAAAAACTGATATCGATGGTTGTACCGTTTTTGAAAAGGGAGGACACAAATATGAGATAAAGTATAACCGTTAAGGAAAGATTAGCCTTAACCATGAGATACTTGGCCACGTAAGAAATTTTGAAGACTTGGAAGTTTACTGTCCCCATGTCACCAGCAACTCTCAGCACAGCAGTAGTCGAAACATGTGAAACGATTATAAATGTCCTACAAGACTACACGAAGGTAAATTTTGATTTATTTGATCATTTTATTTTTTTATATACAGGTATTTTGGATTCTTACACCCTTTATACGTACCTGTTTACTTTCAATACAAAATCGAAGGATACCAATGTATTGGCTGGTTGATATTCTTCCCTACATAGGTGGGTAGCCAGTACATTGGCTCCCTTCACTTTGTAATTGGAAGTAAGCAGGTGGTAGATACTTGGTACGTAGGTAGTAAAATGAAAGAAATAAGGAGATGCATTAACTACTAGAAAAATTAAGTACGTATATTGAATATAACAAACAGTACAAAGTAAATAATTGTTTCAGAAATTGAAATAACTTAACCATTAAAAAACTGAAGCTAACGAAAAAAATTGAGCAAACACTTTAAAACCCCCAACACTCACCCTTTAAATTTCTGAAAAAATGAGGAAGTATTCTCTGTTTTTAAGTTCATTTCGAATGGTGGGGTCGTCACAGGTGGGAAAGAAGTACTGTAGTTGAATGTCGAGAATGATGAGGAACTAATACTCTGCGAATTATCTGAGCTTCTTGGAGGTTCATGTTCCATATTTATTTTAACGGAGTCTCGATTAAGAGTCCCAAGCTTGCCTCAAAAAGGTCATTTATTGCTTTCTCTGCGAAAGCTCTTTATCTGGACTCTAAAGTCAGCAATTTTTCTCCCCAAGTTTTAGCAATAGTCGGAATGTTGCTGTCAGTGTTCGATGAGGTTTCCAAAAGGGTAAATGCTTTATGTAAAAGCTCGTTTTGTTTCGAGATTGGACCTTGCATTCTTGGTCTCTTGTTTCTAGTGGTATGAAGGGGTAATGGTGGGGGAAACATTGAAGATGTTGAAGCTGTGGAATTAGCAGAAGTCTGATGAGTGTGTCCGTCTATTTCTTGACTCTGCGTACCATCCTCTCCCTGCTCAAATTCCGGAAAACAATATAATGTTTAACAATCAAGTACACCTTATCACGGCAATGTTTTATTTATTTTTATGAATTTAATTAATGTTGTTTTGTTTGTTTCAGTTTCCCACGACTGCTGCAGAGTGGGGTGACATAGCTGACAAATTCGGAATTCAACATCAGTTTTGGAATATGGTGTGCTCATTGGATGGGAAACATATAGCTATAACGAAAGCAGATAACTCAGGTTCCTTGTGTTATAATTACAAGGGGTTTATAAGCATCGTGCTTTTGGCTCTAGTTAAAGCGAAGAAGGAATTTACAATGGCTGATGTAATGAACGGTCGAATTTCAGATGAAGAGGTAATGATTTACTCCAAAATCGGAGAATTCTTCAGTAAGATTTATGTAATATTGGGTGGGACTCCAAAATTTAAATTACATATCGCTCCTCGGCTATGTTGCTCCGTACAATACTGGTAGGCAATGGCCCATTTTTGCGAGACCTCTGGGTGACGTCAGAATGGCATAGAGAAATAAAAGAAAATGAATATCTATTAAATTTAGTGATGTTGTCTATACTATGAATTATTGGTTAGAAAAAACAACGTTGTGGAGAAATATCCTTTCCTTCTGAATCAATTAGACTTTTTTTATTTATATTATAAACAAATATACATATTACCCAAACTTCCGAATAGATCAAAAAGATCTCCTGTCTGGAGTTGGGGGTGAAATAGAAAACAAAAAAGATTATCTAGGATTGACCCTTTGGAGCACTCACCTCACATGTTCTCCCTGCATAGAGGGCACCACGTGATGGATGAAGTCGGTGATTGAGCCAATCAAACCAAAAATGCTTTGGGACGGAAGGTGGCATAAGAAAAATCATTTACACTTCCAGGAAGGAAAATTGAATTTATCGTCACCAGCACTGTTGCCGAATACAAGTGATCTATTCCCATACTTATTTGTTGCGGAATATTAGCATTTACATCACATAACAATTTATTGAAACCCTACTCTCAAAGATTATTAAATGCACCTCGACAAATATTCAATGAGAGGTTAACACGAGCTCGATTAGTTGTGGAGAACGCACTCGGGATATTGAGTTCACGGTTTTGTGTCATCGAACGTCAGAGATTAATTTAGGGGTGCAGCGGCTGCATTAATTACTAATAAAGATATTGAAAATTATGAGGGAGGGTAGGAAAAAGAATATGAACACTGGACTGACTGGAATGTCGAAATAATGGTTGCAAGATGCTAAAAATGATACATTCTGGGGACAAAAAACGTTTAGTATCTTACTAAATTTGTATTCATTTATTTACGATGTGGTCAGAGGCTCCTAAGCCCATGGGTGTCCAAATACAGTATCCTTTATAAGCAACTTTTTTTTAGCCCTACACATACTTTATATTCTAAAAAAAAACCACCCAGGGTTGGCATACTATCAAGTTTATTTAGATTAAAATTGGGTCTGGAGCACAGTTTGTCGGTTTTTAATATATATACAGTGGCCACATGACTTCTTTGGTGCTGACTGACATCTCACAGCTGACAGTCAACATTTAGGTATATATCTGAATTTTGACTTAGAAGTGACAGCTTCTAAACATGTTTTTGCAGATCATATGATTTGGCGTAGGGATACATAATTTGGTCTAGTAACTTTTCAAAGCTGCCAGTCAGCACCAAAGAAGCCATGTGGCTATTGTATATATATATTGTCATATTGTGGCAATTTGGTATTATATAAACAAGGATGTTTAGAATAATTTTCTATCAACAACAAAATTACATCCTATGACCGTTTCTCTACACAAGTCTCAGCACAAATTGATAGTTTGAATTACAAAGAGTAGGGTCAAAACTAGTACAAAAATAGCACCTGTTCTATACTCACAACTAGTATGGTAGCCCGTACCAAGAGTCAGAACCAGTATACTTTTTCTGATTCACACGACGCTAAACAATGTGCTAGCTAGCATAATGAATTTCAAGTACGAGCGAGGTAGTGTCTGTCGTGCGATAAGGGCTTAAGATACATTGGCGTTTAATTATCAATCCTGGCCGCAAAAAAAGTCTGCCTTATTTAGCGGGCTGAATTTTTTCCATAACTACATAAACATCAATTCTAGTGGAAATAAGGCATGTGCAAGGTGAGAGCTAAAGAAATTATTACTAGATATTACTATATTAAAAAACAAATAATTGATAAATGTGTTCAAAATTCATGATTAATTTAAGTACCAATCCAATTGGTACAGTATTTTAATCTGTGGCACAAGAGTGTGGTTCTTGACGGGAACTTAAATAAAATAACATTTAAAAAAACATAACATCAATTTAAAACCGTCGAGTTTAAGGTTCCACAATATTTAAATTTGAAATTCCGGCAAGAACACACTTGGGATTGTAATAGGTGTCTACAAACCTAAAAAATCATGGAACCTGGTTCTTCTAGAAATTTTGACTTTCAACTTGCATCACACATGAGATTAGACATATATGATAACAAAGTTTCAATATTTGAAATTGCGGCACAAGCACACTTTGTAGAAATTGTAGTACTAAATGCCTAGAACAATCCTACATTGCGGTGGAACCTGGTTCTTCTGAAAATTTTCAGATATTTGACTTTGAACTCAATCAAATAAGATCAAGTTTAAGGTGCCAGAGTTTCTATAGTATTTGAAATTGTGGCACCTTAAACTTAGCGATTTTAAAGGTCTCGTTTAATGTGTAATGTAGGTTCATAGCCAAATATCTCAAAATTTCTAGAACAAAGTCTCACGACTATACAAGCACCTATTACTACAAACCTCACCAAGGGTGATCGTGCCAAAATTTCAATTACTATAGAAACTGTGGCACCTTAAACTTGGCGATTTTATGTGGCTAGGTTTAAATGTGATGTAGCTTCAAAGTTAACTCAAAATTTCCAGAAAAACCAGGTTCCACAGCTATGTACGTTTGTTTTAGGCACCTAGTACTACAATCCCCGCCCAGTGTGCTCGTGCTGCAATATCAATTATAGAAAATGTGGTACTATAAAGTTTTTGATTTTAGAGGGATAGTTTTGTGATGTAATTTCAATGTCATTTATCTAAAAATGTATAGAAAGCCAGGTTCCACAACTATGAAGGATTTTCTCTCCCTGTATTCAATATAGAATTCCAGAAAAAATCTTGTTTCAGATAAAATTTGGCATTCATAAATTACTTTATTTGTGATTTTGCACTTTTTATTATCTATTGTTTTTTTTTTTTGCTGTGGCGCTTGCTATGAGGTACTTTAGAACTACAGTGGATTCCAGTTAATTAGGACAAAACTTTTAAGAGCAGAAACAAAACGAATATTTACCTTGAAATTATTCCGCTTAATGGGGGCAGTGCAGGTAATGTAGAATCACAAGCCCGCAGTATAGATATTCTGCGGGCTGCTACTGAATTTGTTATTGTGAAGTTGTCCTGTGGGGTGGCAGTGAAGGTCATGTTGATAGCAGGCTGGTAACATGGAAATTGTGCAAGCAGCAACCGAGTCAGTAGAGTTGAAATAGTGGTGGCGTGGCAATCATATTCTGTTTGACATGCTTGTCACTAAGTTATGCGCCATCGTGTATAGTTGATCATTGTAAGGATTAACATAAATTAAACTGTAACAAACAGTGCACTAAGTTAGGACCATTAAATATACTGAAAAAACTGCCAAGATGCCACGTTAGGATTAGACACACTGCGAAAAAATTCCTATTCTTGAAAGGATAAAGTCAACCTCCTAACATCAGTCATCGTCAGCTGGCGGAGATAAATAAGGTGCCGAAATCTACAATTTCATGACTGTTTCAGCAACAAGAAATACTTATAGGAGTGGACATTGCTAAAGGGTTTAATAAAACATCTCATAAGAGACAAGGCAAAGATCAAGACGTTGAGGATGTTTTAAATCAGTGGTTTTCCATTAACTAAATGAGGTGTGCATGTGAGCGGTCCTATGATAAAAACCGTCAGAAGAGTTGGCCAAAAAGCGTTGTCATTAAATATCAATACAATGGATGGTTGGTTGTCTCGATAAAACTTTTGGTCATTCGTAAAAGTGTCAAACCTCGTTTCAAGGAGCTTACAATAGGCAATTTACCAGTTTCATATTATGCAAATAAGATATGGATGACCACATATATTTTTTTTAAACAATGGTTAACGAACCGAGACGTGGAACTGCAATGTGGGTCCAGAAAAATTCCGTTGATATTGTACAACCGTACGGCAAACACTCGTGTAGATAGTTTAAAAAATATTGAACTGGAATTTTTACCCCTTAACACCACATCCTTGATACAAACTATAGACGCAAAAATTATATATAAAAAATTGAAGGCGTATTATCATGGAAAGCTGGTTAATCACATCCTTTAAGCGATTGAGGAAAATCTGCTGACATCTTCGAAAGCAATAGAAGTCAGTGCAAATGTTTCACTGTTAAAAAGCTGTACAATTTACTGCCAATAGCTGGCAAGAAATAAGCAGAAAAACAATTAAGATTTTTTTTTTTTTGCTAAATGTGGTTTCATGACTAATTGATTCAGATGAAGTTAGTTATATGTACAGACAATGAAATGTTTATAAAACTTCAACACACCCAAAATTGTGAAAATATTTTAAGCAGTGTCGATAACCTTCAATGCCATGGTGAAAATGAAGATTGTGAGGATACAACTATTGAATAAATTGCGACAAATCACTCAGACACAACAGAACAAGAAAATGATGACAATGCAACACCTAAATGAGTGACTAACCAGAATGCCAGTAGATATATCACTGAATTGAGATGCTACTTCATGCAGGAAGGCAATTAAGGCAGCACTAGATACCTGTTCTGACGTAATCAGATAAATTTTTGCCGGGACCGAGGATTGAACCCCGGACGCCAGCATATAGGTCTGGTACCTTACCCCTAGACCACCAGGTCACCATATGTACTGTATAGTCATTCTACATATGTAAATTTGTTTTCTTTATTTAGAATATTTTAAAATAAATGTTTGTACCATTAAAATGTTGTTTAGTTGGGCCCGTGACCTATTCCGATGTGTCCCGATTAACAGGAGTCCACTGTATTTAAAGTGAATCGACTATTTAGGTTTATTCAAGAAATTTCAGATATTTATTCTAAATAATTCTAAAACAGTATAGTTGATCCAATGTACAAGTATTTTGGAAAAATGAATTAACAAACCACCCGTTTATTAAAAATTGAATAAATAATGTTCCGAGGTAAACAATTTATTAAATCTAGAGACGAGACACTCAAATCCTTGAGACCCTTGAAACCCAACTCAATATTAATACAGAAATCCAAAAAAAGTATCTATAATACAATTTATGGAAACATGACTTCAAATAATAATAATAATAATTTAAAGCCATTGGTTGACTTGCATAGTTGAGAGTAGCAAATAGCAAAATTTTATGAATCTAATTAAGTTAATTGGGAGTTCCAGGAAATGTGATTGGCAGTTCGAATGTTTTATAAAATGTGATTGTATAGAGATTGGAAAAGACAGGTACTAGTGAATTGAGACCAAATTGGGAGAGGGGGTACAAATTAATTACTTTTAAAAGTCAATGGTGAGTATAGCCTATTTAATGTAGGTAGCTTGACATATTTAAAATAAATAACAAATTTCACTTAATAGGACTCAAAACTACTTTCAGCCAGTATTGTTTTTAGCACAGACTCTTACCTATTCAGGTTTTATGCCTATGCACTAATTACACTTATGGGGTAGGGTTTAGGAATGCACAATTTTGAGGAAAAGCACCCCCAATTCCATAAAGGGAGAGTGGAAAACCCTCAGTGCAACCAACAGGGGTCAAACCCAACTCCCCGTATTTGTCAGTCTAGTCCAATATGAGATTAGCAGGTGATCAATAAATTTATTCTATATTTAAGTTAATTTTGATAAATTATCTTTGATTGAAGTTGCATTGCCATGACAAAGTAATGAAAATAAAAATGGCTAAATACCTCAATAATTATTATTTTCACATGGCCCCTTCTAAAATTATAAATTTGGTTGAATTAAAAATAATATTTAGAATACATATTCGATTGTTTTCTGTTAATATGTATACACACAAAACTAGTGTTAGTTACCATTTAGTTATTGAATTATGTTCCCACCAATTTCATGAACTTTTTTTTAAAAAATCATTACATCTTTAACTTGAGTGTTTAAATCTTTTTAATTATTTTCCCTATGAAATCTTATTTATTTTTTCTATGATATTTGTATTTTAGTGTTCTTATTTATAGTTTAAGTATTATTTCTAATTTAAAAATCAATATTTCCAATTTTTTTCCCTTCAAAATTATTTACTATTCATATAAATGAGTGTCATTCTTATTTTAAGAACATGTTTTCATATATTTTTAAAATCTCACATACAAAGATGTATCATCTCTTTAAGGAAAACCTCTTTTCACTTTATTGAGGTAGTTTGTAATACTTGGAAGAAGGTACCATAAAGATAGATAGAAACATAAAAAGGGAACTAACACAATATGACTTTTACAATGAAAGGAGAACACAGCTCCCACTTTACATTGCTTCCACTGGGTAAAGAGGTACTGGCTGGCTGCCTCTTTAAAGATGTGGTGTTTATATTTTATGATTGATCTGACTTGACACTTTAAATCTACTATTTTACTTTTGAAATAAGCAATATACTCTCTAACATTTTTAAATTATGAAAACACTTTTTTGACTAATAAAAAAGACCAAGTTCGCAGAAGCTAAAGACCCGTATTGTTGGGACATCATGAACAGCTTCCAGCCATTGGCCAGGTCTGTTTGAAACACAAACCTCTCCATGTTTGGACATCTTGTATATATACTTAATAAAATGCTGCACATAGGATAAATTATGGTCTCAACACAAAGCCCCCATCTTAAATATTATTTACATTCCTGATCTTATTGGAAAATGTACAGTTTCCAGCTAACAATATAAAGTCAACAAATCCCACCATAGGTAGACAAGGGACATACATATGGTACAATATCAAACACAGTTTCATTTCTATTTTTTTTAGCGTATGAAGTACAACTCTGATTTCATCACACACACATTTTCATACACACAGAAGAAAAAAAAAGAAAAAAATATATAATATGTACAAGCAATTTTCATATCATTGATTTCTTTTCACCTTACAAAATATTTCGGTGTTACTAACTCACAAGACTATTAACAAAAACGAAAATAAATATAAAATACTTGACAAAAAATTTATGTTATCACATTAGAAAATGGATTAAATCTTAAGTCAACACTAAAAGAAAATATGCACAGCTTGTATATTACAGTTCCAGAAATAACATACATACAACAGAAAATAACATTTAAAAAAATTGGTAGCACACTATCTGTTAAAATATTTATAAAATATTCAACTCAGTCGGGCGACTTTATTTCGTGTAGAGAGGCATACACTGGATTCTTAAAAATTTTACTTCCCCTTAGACACACCGTGAAAACGCTCAAAAATCCAGAAGTAGAGAGACCTTTTTTGATCAGAGTTCACTAAAATGACCCTGCTCTAAACATGATTAGTTGAGCTGACGCAAACCCCAAGGGTTTAGTATAGCCATCACCTAGAGCTTGCGGCGATAAAAATAAATAACAGGACAGTAAACAACAAAGTCAAACAAGAGATATGAACCAAATGGCCGCACTTGCCGACTGTATTTTCAATAATTGCTGTATCACGTTAAATTCTCATCATAAATACAGTAATATGTATAATTTAGTAAAGGGTTGCAGTCTTTAATAGGCGCCAGGCGAATCAGTTGTAGATCTTAATCGCCTTCTCGACAAAGTTGAACCTAGATCTCTTGGGGGCTTTGTTGACGTGTTCTAGACCCAGCCATGGCCTTGGAGCAGTTGACCCTGCAAACATACTCACTTTATTATTTACATGAAGGGAGTGTGGGAAACTGTTTATCAAAACCCACCTCTATTATACCTGACTGGGATTACAACCCTGCCCTGTCATCAGCAGTCCAGTCTATTGCCTGCCTTAAGACAATTAAACCACTGAGGCAGAGATGTATATATCACATTGAAATATCACTTAGATAGTTGTTACCTTTCCCAACATAATCTTAAATCATTAAATCAAGGTCAACACCTAAAAAAGTGTGTGCAGAGCTTTAGTTTAAAATTATGTAAATAGTGAGTTAACATGTTAGATTTAATAAAAAAAAAGGGGGGGCTCATAGATTGCCCTAACCTACCTTGGCTGGTGTGAGTTTTAAAGTCTTGCAGGCTCATAAATGATTCAACGTCTTCGTTGATAAACTGCGGCCTTCCGAGGATTACCAGCGCAAATTTGAACTGGAAACAACAATCACATAACCATTTAATTAAGGGACACAAATAGTAGCTAAAGACACCTAATTTTTGGGAATATCAAGTAATAAAGGTAATTATATGCAAAAATCCAAGTTTTCAAATAAATTATAATAAATTTATGCATTAGATATTAAATTGATTATGAAAATAATGTTTGTAGTAAGCATCCATTTTTAATTCAAAATCTTTTTATATGTGTCTATATAGTGACCAAAGTTTTCTGGTGGCAGCCAAAGCGAGATGGGAATGTAAAAGAGTAGGAAAAAAAGGAGGATAGAGGTGTGGAGATTGAAAAAACCGAGGGAAAAGACTAGAGGGTGTGCGACACGGGAAACCAAAGATTGGATGCAAAAATTGACAGAGATGCTGAAAAGGAATGAGGACAGTGTTATATGTGTAGCTAAGAAATAAAAAGGAGATACAACAAGCAGTTAGAATGATGGCAAAGGCAGGAGAGGGTATATTATGTTCGACCAGAAAAAGGAAAGGAGTGAGAGTGAAACAGAAGGGGTGGTGTAAGATGAATCAGGGGGAAGCACCATATGTGGACATGGACAAACTAGCGCTGGAAAACATAAGAAGCAGGAATACAATGTTTATACAGAATGCTGAGTATTATGGAAGGATAACAAGGTATTGGAAGAACTAAATTATTGTAAACATTTTAAAGAAAGGAAACAAGAAGAAGTATGCAAATTGTAAGGGAATAACACTGAAAACACTGATGTGCCACTGTACAAAAATATGAGATGATACTGGAAAAGAGAATAAGAAAGAAAATGAAAGGAAGGCAGAGAGAACAGCGGTCTACAATAGACTTGATCTTCACTATACAACAGCTGATGGAAATGGCATTTGAGTGTGAATAGAAATAAAGTCTGGAAAACATGGAGGAGGCTGAAGTGGAAAGAGGAGTTTTAACAAGAGTAAAAAATATGTATGAGGACAAAATGAGGTATTAAGACGATGGAGTGGTTTCAAATACAAAATTGGAATGAAGCAGTGGAGTGCTCTCACAATACTGTTTGTAATGGTAATGGAAATAGTCATGAATAAAATGGCAGGAAAACTCAGGGAGGAAAGAATGAGAAATATGTTGATTGCCGATGACTGGATGGTATGGGGAGAAAAGGAAGTATAAGAAACAGCTAGAGGAATGGAATGAAGAAGAAAAAGAGAGTTGAATGAAATTTAGCGAAGTGAATTGGGAAGTTCTGGTAATGACAAGGAGTTGAGAACTAGTCAAGATGTGAAATTGAAATGGAGTAGAGCTGAGAAAAGTACAAAGTGTAAAATACCTAGAAAGTGTAAGGTGAAAGAGTTGAAGTATAGAAGATCGAATAAGAAAAAGGAAGAATGGGGTAATGTTCTATAGAGAAAAGAAGTGCCCTTGAGACTGAAGTTTGTGAGGAGAATGTCAGCTGCCACAAGGAGAAACAAGCTTAGGAGCGATGTTATCAGGGAAAAGAGCGGGGTATAAGAGGATAGTAGAGGAAGTAAGGCTGGGACGGTATGGTCATGTAATGAGGATGTAAAAGGAGAGAATACTATTAGAAGATAACTGGAGAACTATATAAGATCCAGTGCAATACGCTCTAAAAGTGGGACATAAAAAAAGTTTAACCAGTGGGGACCATTATCGAATCCATATTAAGTTTTATTTATATAAGCTATGTTAAGCCTGCTGATCGCAATTAAGTTTAAATGTGCACTACACTTGCGCTCAGCTACGACTCAACACCCCATTTACATCTTTAATTAAAACTTTTTTTTGTAATCTATCTTCACTATCTACAATTAGGAGAGGGACAAACTATTAAAACTTAAGGATGTGTGAGAACCATTTTTCCAATTCGAGACGAGAATAATATAAAAGGGTCGAGACACGAGAACAAGACGAGAGAACGTCCTTTGAAAGTGAAACAAATTTAAATATGTTTATTAAAGTAAATATATAGTTCGAGTTCCTTTTTGACATTTGAGATGGCGCTTGCTTTAGATTGATTCATTCAAACACTTGAGATACAACTCAAAACATTTTAAAAGCAATTAATAAAAGTGATAGTTAATATGAACACCATTCATAATTTAATTATGTAGAGTTAACCACTTATATTGTCAAAGTTTGTGGTGAAAAACTATATTTATAATAAAAACATTTCATGAAGGCTGTTTTTGGGTGTGGGGGTGTAATGTGGCCTATTTTTGGGTTATCACGGTATTATTGAAAATAATAAATTCCCAATTTTGTTTTTTATTTTCTTAGGGCCATTATTTGCTGTTTTTTATTTCTCAAAATGCAGATATTTTTTAACTTTCGACACGAGACGGAGATTATTTTTTTCTTTAATTTTCTAGTCTCACACGTCCCTAAATAAAACTAGTTTGACCTTACCTACAAATTCATTCAATCAAAACATATCTTGTTCACTTGTTGCAAGGTAATAGTTTGGGGTGTTCTTTTTAACTTTTGGGTATATTTATATTTAAAATATCAATATTCTTTGAAAAATTAATTCAAAATGGGCTTATGTCTTGGCAAAGAAATTACTTGATCGATAATGGACGTGTCAATTTAGTTCGATGAATTGTGTGCTTTTGGCTAAGAAAATTTTGTTCTTGTTATGTATATACCATGCTTCATCAGTGTATACTCATTATTATTCATACAATATAGTCTGATACTTTATATTCGCACACCTCTAATCATTGTCAACTGTGACAGTGAATTTGGTATAGTGACTACATCTTCCTTTATACTACCATAATGAATTGAAAATTTATCATTCCCGATCTCACCCAAAATAGGAGATCCCAGTATTGAACCAAATCAAAAATGTTATAAAAAAACAGCCCAAGTGCTAGCCAAAGGAAAATTTATGAACCATTCATTGCTTTTGACTAATTAAAATAAATACTTAATACATTACCTTTTCAAATTCTTTTTCTTGAATACCTAATTTCTTTAGTAGTCTATCCTTTACTTTAGAGAACGGTTCACCCTAGAAAAAAAACCCAACACTATTAAGAAAGATATTTTAACTAGTATTACCAGCTTAGATTATTAACTGTGGACCAAGAGTGGCCAGACTTTTTGATCTAGGGATCTACTCCGAAGAAGGATAATCCTTTACAATCTACTACGAAATCATGGGGTTATACTGTTTGTTTCAGTGGTAAAAAAAATTATTAACTCATTTTATGTTTTAATAGTAAAATGTTGTATATAGAGTCCTTTCACACACAATAAAACTGAGTTTTTCATCAAACTACATATTATTTAATTAAAAAAAAGTATTTTCTCATTAAACCCTTTTAAGTTTGAAGTTTATTCATGACACTGCATAATCTTGGGGTAGTATGTTGAATGGGAGTTCATGATTGCTGTCATCAACAAAGGCAGGATTGTAAATTATCATCAGTCAAGAGCGCCTCAATATTTCAATTTTATAATGTTGATTTGAGATAAATCTGCAAACACTCTCATTCATTTTCATTCTATCTTTATAATCGGTCGACCAGGTAATCAACCAAATAAGCAACTTTAGTCGACCAGTAGACTGAAATTGAAATTTAATATACAGGTAAACTATTGACACTATTTAAAATACAGTAAAGGCCTGAAAATAAATCAACTTTATAAAACCTTTGTGCGGCTTATTATAAAACTCCTGGATAATACATTAAAACATAACCTTATTGAAATGGTATATAATTACCGCAACAAATGGTGCTATTTACTACAAAATAGCTGACAGTGAAATAGTCAAATCCTCCTATAGCAGCTGCTGTTTTCACATGTTTTTAAAGACTTTTTGATGCAATACTTTGGTCACTACGGTTATTCTATTGTGACAAGAATTTAGTGTATTTTTTACTAAGCTAGCAATATTAGGTGTTGTGTTCTTAATTTCTTTAACCGTGATATTTTACTTCAAACAATTTTAAAATTGATTGTTTTAATAAGATAGTGTATTGAAAGGGAATACTTGCATTTTTAACCTTGATGAAGAAAGGAATTCCAAACGTGGAGAAGATGTCCTTATAAAAATGAGCTACCGGTATTAACATCTCATCATCTGCCAGGTTAAGTTCATCCTTTGGAACTTCTTCTATCCTAAAATAAAAATACATCAACAATTAAATTTTTCTAGCTATAATAAACATATTTAAGCCTGTGCAAGCTCAAGTTTTTCAATTCTAAATTGAATTGAATCCAAATCTTTGCTTATGAACTTAAATTGTGTTTGTTTCTTTTATGGGTTTATATCCACTTTTTCTCTTAACATCTTCCAAAAATGATAGTTGTCTTATGGAGTTAGGGGAGGTTTTCCTTATAGAGATAAAGTCAAGTACCTCAAATTGAATATTTTATCATGAATGTCATCCCAATCATATATTAGGATAAATTAAATCTATGTTTCAAGGTCCAATAAAAAAAGACGAGTTTCATAAAATAATAAGATTCACAAGTTTATATTGTCAAATCAAATAATGGATTTATGCTAACTTCCTTAAAAAGTTAACATTATTTAAACAATATCGCAACACCTCCTTAGCCCATTAATTCTGTAACTATTCGTCTGTCATATAGGTGTAGCTTCCAACCATCACAACAATAAACTACTCTATAATCATATGCACATGTATACTTGAGACAGGTCCGCTCCGTAAAACCCGCCAACTAACCCAGTGTTGGTGTCACAGGAGACGACGATTACATCCCAACCCACCCAATGTTGGTGTCACAGGAGACGACGATTACATCCCAACCCATCCAATGTTGGTGTCACAGGAGACTAACAGTTATACAAGTTTGTTTGATATTTTGTGGGTTTTATTTGTGCTCACTAAGAATCAAATCATTAATGAATTAATAAGTACCAACTCACCTATACACTTTAGTACCAGTGGAGTTCAGCGCTTCTAGAAGGGTGTCTTCTTTAGGTCCAGAAGCTATTTTATTGCAATTAATTTCAAATATCCTGAAATAAAGCATGACAAGTTTACAATAAGATATCAGCTCTATAGTAAGAGTCAGACATTGAAATTGAGCTGTTTATTGACTTCGCCACCCTCCCTACTTTTTATATTTGAATGATGGTCAATTATGTTGATTTATATGTGTGTTAACATTATGATACAAAAAACAATGTTCCTTCTGTCATTAAACAATAGTTAAAAAAAAGTTAAATAGTTTAAATGCTCTTATAATAGCCATTTTGTGAACAAAACAAATATGATATAATGAAACGGACTAAAAAGGGCAACAATGTTAAAGAACTTTTAAAACTTATCTCTGGTTTGTGTTGTATATACAAATTTTGTCCGTAATTTTTCTAAATGTTGCCTCATAAACTTTGAAAAAGAAATTTGTTACCATACTAAAACAAAAATAAATATTTTATTTGCAGGCTATTCCTATAGAAATACAACAGCTTATAACAAAATCTAATAATTTTATTTGCCACATACTAGAGGTTGTGATGCACTCACCTAAGTTTTCCTGTGCCGTTTTCAGAGAGCTCCACTTGCTTCCGCGCCTCTTCTAAGAGGTCAGCTACTGTACCATTCTTATTGGGGTACAAAATAAGTTCCTTCTCCTCTTTAAGCTTAGGTCCTACCCATATACACTGTAACAATGTGACAGGGAATTTAAACTATGTTCCTTCTTAGATAATCTAAGTTTGAAACTACATGGGTATAAATAAACCAAAACCAACTCTTTGATACAGCTATCTCTTTCTTATGCCGTATAGATTGAAAGTGTGGGTTACACTTTAGATGTGGCAAGGAGATAGGTATCCCCTGTATTGGCTCGAATATAGTGCAATGTTTCGTCCCTAAAAATGTCCTAACACTATTCACAAAAAACAACAACATAGGTTTCCTAAAAAAGTCAGCCAAGCGTGTCTGTTAATAAACTACAGGTAGAGACATGCAAAAGATGAGATTATTTTTAGGGGGGAAAGAGGTGTTATTTTTCTCAAAAAGCAATGATATAATATGCTGAAAGAAATATTATTTATGTAAATAAAAGTCGAATTAGTATTGATTAAAATAATTTAGTTAAAACTGTCTACAAAGTTTGTTGCTCCTATTGTGTATTTAACTATTTATGAATATATTTGGAGAAAAAACAAATATAAATACTCACAAAACATTTAAGGCTTAGTAATGTTACACTCAATATTTCATTACCTTCGAGTTTTACAAATAGCAATATTGAAATAATTTATTGTCAATTTAGCTTTAGACTATGACAACATGCTAACAAATAAGCAGAAGGGAATAAAAATAGAGAAGATATAACTATGCCAAACATGAACGCCTGTAGAAAGGTCCATATGGATGAGAAACCATCAATAGCACTATCGGTTGTATCCAGATTGGTAACGATAGTATCACTCATGAGTTAGGGTGTCTAGTTCTTAGAATTAAATGTGAGGATAAGGGATTCGGAGTGGGTGGGTGGGTGAAGTGTAAGAATATTCTGACCATTCTAATGTCTGCCTATTTTTAACCCATTAGTTTGTACGTAGAATTTTGTGTTCAAAATCCTACTCTTTCAGTGAATCATTTGTAGTGGGAAATGACCTTTTATCAACCTAACATCCATTTATCTTTCATTTAAGTCACCCAGGTAAAAACCTATCGTGAATGGAATATACCATCTTATTTGTAATAAAAAAATATATGGGTTTACAAATGAGTTTATTAAATACCGTGCAGTAGTTGACATTAAAAAATGTCATTTTAAAATCATGCAATATTTTTTTAAATGTATCTTTTGTATTTATAGTTTTAATTACAAAATTCAATCAGGATATTTCTATTTCTGATTCTGCTTTTCCTCTTCTCCCTTTTTTCAGGCCATTTATGATTGCAGGAATCTGCCACTAAAGAATATAAACGACTTTCAATCTTATCGATTCATTTTTTATTTATTCTATATTTTATTATAAATTTTAACAACTTCGCCACTATCAAAGATGATAGTATCGAAACTATTGATAGTACCAATTATATGTTCATGTTATTTTTCTAGTATTTTATTAGGTATAGTCTGTGGATTTGTGTGATTGTGGTATAAAGCCACACCTGTACAACCATCTCATGGTAAGATTGACATATTGTTCATTCACGGGAGGAGTTTACCTGGGAAAGGTCTTTTTTCTTACCAATATCCTACTATATAATAGATTTCTGGTAGGGAAAAAGGTCCTTTCCCAGGTAAACTCCTACCGTGAACGAACTGTAGCTTAGGCCAATGTATTTTGTTAACATAGAGAACAAAAATCTTCCTCTTTTGTTTAAATATATAAGTGCAGAATGATTTAAGTATTTAAATTAGCTGATTTTTCCTTATTTTTTATTAAATTCCATTTCCCTTACTTTTCTAGGTCTACCCTTACTGTAGCCACCAAGTGTAATACGTAAAGGTAAGACTGCTACCTTTCAAGGTAAATGGAATGTACCCTTTACATACAAAAATAACGTAATTCCCAATAAGTGCAGGTATTCTCGTTCACCCACCTTAAACTGTTTTTTGTTTTCCAGCTCGTTGATTCGTATACTAAGCTGTTGGTAGAATATTTTCTTGGGAGTCTTAGGTTTGCAATAGACGAGTAATTCTTTTAACGTCCCCTCATACGTGCATCTAAGAGGGTGACCAGGACTGTCTTTGTAACTGTAATGGTTAGAATAATAAACAATTATTGCACTTTTAAATTTTGACTGAAACACTGTAAGAATACATCATTTTTAATCAGCTTTCTATTATATATGTTTACATAAGTAGATATAATAGAATTGTAAAAACTTTAATAATTTTTCAGAATAAAATAAAAAATATTTAATAGGTTGAAATACTAAACTAAATAGTATTTAATAAACTTTTGACCTCTATGTTTTAAATGTACAGTTATTACTTTATCCAGGTAAACTCACTTTTGACACTTGAAGAACTGTAGTAGGTAGGGGTCAGTGCCCACCCTCTGGGCAACTGCTCTCGCCATCTGGTCGTAAGTCATGCGCTGTGAAAGCTCAATCGTAAAGCCAGAGTCATTAGGAATCATTTTATCACAGAAAGTCACCTCCACTCGGTGGAATAAATCCCTGAAAGAAATGCATTTTTAGCACTTTTTGTATAAAATAAAGTTTAAGCAAAGTCCACTTTTTCAATTCAAAGTGAAATCGAATTGAACATATGAAATTTTGTGGTTATTTACATAATTTTAAGCACTAGAATTAATTGAGAAATATATTATTGTACAATTGAAGCATGAGGCCGAAGGGTCTATGTTACTGGTAAATTTTGAGAAAATACATTATCTCACTTTTGAGAGTAACAATTAATTATGGAATCCAAGCAGATTACATAGACAGGGTGGCTACAAAATATATTTTACAAAATTCCCTGATTTTTCCAGATTTTCCAATTCTCCCAGACTACTTTTTTCAGTTTTAATGGTGGATGACTTTTGTTATCGATTAGATATTAAAAAAAAATTTATGTGTACTAAACATAATAAGTTTTATTAGTTATTTTAAAAATTAAAATGTTATTTTATTTAGTTATAATTAACTTTTTAGTGTTTGGTTGCAAATTTATCGGATATTTTAGATATGTTTTTAATTCCCTGACATTTCCCTGTCATGCAAAAATTCACTGACTTTTCCTTGCCTGTACAATATCCCCATGGCTTCTTTGGTGCTAACTGACAGCTCACAGCTGACTTCTGACAGTCAACATTTAGGTATATACCTAAATTTTGACTGTCAAAAGTGACAGCTGCTAAACACATGTTTTCACAGATCATATGGTTCGGCTTAGGGATAAATAATATGATCTGGTAACTTTTCAAAGCCGTGAGCTGTCAGTCAGCACCAAAGAAGCTATGGGGCTATTGTAGCCACCATGACTAAGCTAATATATGAAGGTAGAGTGTGTTGGTCAAAGAGAACGAGTAGGCCATGTAAGATGTAGTTAATAATAAGACACAAAAAGTGGCCAAAACTTACCTGAAGTATTCTCGGCAAGTAGCAAGATCGTACAGATCATCTCTCTCGTCCTTCTGGAAAACAATGATGTCACCATCCATAAGTTCCTCTAGAACCTTCTCCAGGGGTTCACTGTAGTTTTCTATCCGCTCCACCATGTTGGGTTTTATCTCCTCGTAGAGAACTAGGTCCGTGTCTGGGGGGAACCCTGCCCTCTCGTTCAGAATTGGTATCAGCTCCTCTGAACAACACAACATTTGTTAAAGGTGTAATATATTCTGTTTAAAGATGGGATAGTTAACAAGAATTCAACATGTCTCAAATCCATATTTTAGAAAATACGGTAGGCATACATGTTAAAATATTATCTAACCTGGTACGTTTTTGGTTTGTTTTTTTGCACTGAATCTTGATTTTGTTTAAAGTAAACTAGCAATAGATTAATAATTTGGGGTCTATCTTTTAGCTTTGTTCTATAATTATGATGGGCTAAACCAAAAGTAAACATCATAATAACACAAAAATTATAATTCAAACTCTATATAAAGAAAATTTGGGAGCGTTAGTAGCCAAATGATCTGATCTTCCCAACTACAAATCGGGCCAAAAACCTATATAAGCTATTGACCCTCTCAAAGATATCCCCATCGTGCTACAGAAAAGTCAAGATTCTGACAAGAAATACTTAGCTTCTCTTAAAAGTTTAAACTAGAGATGGGTCGAATCCACTATTTCTCGAATCCAAATCTATATTTTATTTTTGAATCTCGAATCCGAATCCTAGCAAATCGTTATAAATTTTAATGATTTACAAATAGACCTACATTACACAATATAGGCCTAA